>JAHPZR010013467.1:27500-30000 GCA_019787425.1 Platygyra sinensis
TCGTTCATTCAAACGGTAAAATGCTCTTTCTCAAACCAAATAAATGTTTATCAAAGTTTCTGAGGCGCGCTGCTCACATTTTTTTACTTTCTGTGTTTCGGCAGTCGCGTCGGCGGCAGGTCTGTGACTTGTGTGATCTTTATTGTCTCAAGCGTTCCAAACCTTGTCGAAAAAATTATATCTCCAGTTATATTTGACACAAATCGTTCATTAAAACAGTAAAATGCTCTTTCTCAAACCAAAAAAATGTTTATCAAAGTTTCTGTGGCGTGCTTCACACACTGAGTTGTTTTTTACTTCAAGGAAAAGTTTTGTTTTTCGGCAGTCGCGTCGGCAAGTCTGTGACTTGCGTGATGTTTATTTTCTCAAGCGTCCCGAAGACCTTGTCGAACAACCTCGTTCTCCGGTTATATTTGACACAAATCGTTCATTCAAACGGTAAAATGCTCTTTCTTTAACCAAATAATTGTTTAGCAAAGTTTCTATGGCGGGCTGCTCAAGTTTAGTTATATTTTACTTCGAAAGTTCTGTATTTCGGCACACATCGGCACACTTGCGAGATATTTAGTAAGCGTTCCGAAGACCCTGTCGAAAAAATATATCTCCGGTTCTGTTTGACACAAATCGTTCACCCAAATGGTAAAATACTCTTTCCCTAACGAAAGTTTCTACGATGCACCGCTCACATTTTGATATTTTTATCTTTCTTCAAGCAAAGTTGCGTGTTTATAATTTCGGCAGGCGTTTCCATGTTTCCAAGTCGCTTTCTTGTACCGTGTTTCCTTGTGTCGAAAAAATGTTTTCTTTCGGTTGTTCGCTCCATGAAGATGGGATTGTGGAAGTGTGTATCCCCAGTAAATTTTTGATTTAACGGCAAAATAATCTCCCGTTTAATAATATTCAATCAGTTATAATTTTCTGTCAAAGTGCAAAAATAGTTTCAGTTAACATTTGCCAAGTCTAGTCTGAAGACATACGCGCGTATACTGTATACGCGTATTCAAAATAATGAAAACTCTTTTTTGCTCTGTAGCAAGAAACAATGACCTGTTAAGCTGTGTTAAGAAAAGAAGAGACAAAAGGTTAGCTCATACATACTAATGAGGCATACGCGCATACACTGTATACGCGTATGTGCGTATATGCATACGCGTATACGCGTATTGGGCTGACGCGAATTACGCGTATATTTTGGTTCGGATATATCTGAGCTGCACTGTACCTTCATCATGTTGCTGAGATGTGGAACCAGCATCTTATAGCTTCAAGCAAGTTTGGAAATAGCAGCGGTCCAAGAGGCAGACCAGACTGCATGTTTTTTTCTTTCCCACCTATACAACTCTGAAGACTACAAAGTACCTGTTAACCCCCAGGAACTTAATGAATTCATTGATGAATCAACCATGTGCCCAACAAATTGCAGTGAAGAGTTCAAGGAATTTGCCTTGACTGTTGTGAATGCACTAGGATTGCACCTGCCTAATGGTATAAATGAAGCACTTGATGTCTATGTAACACTAATTAAAGAGGTCGAAAAGTTATCATAGTTTTTGTCTGAAAAGAGGAAGACACAAACTACAAAATTCCAACAACTTTTATTACCATCATGAAACTACCAGTTAGATCTTTGAACAGCAAAAGGGAGATATGAATGCTATAAACCACATTGTGAAAACAGTTATGAACTAACCCAAATTAAATAAACATGCAAACAGTTAGCTCAACCCCATTCCCAGGGTCCATCTCTCCCCCCTTCCACGCTTAGGGGTCGGAAAAGAGAGAGAGCGACCCTGGGGACAAGGTTGACAAATACTAGGGACTTTAAGCAACAACAACGGGGACGGCGACGGGAACGCCACAGCATCAGGGAAAACCCAAAAGGTCCATTGCGCATGACTGGCGGGGAACTGGTTGACGCTCTGCGTTCAGGCCCGACGTGAGTCGAGCTCATTTCGCGTTGTCTGAAAACGCAAGCTTTTGCTTTCGTTTCCGCTGCTGTGTTAACGCTAAATAACCCGTGATACTAATTTCTAGGAACTTAATTGCTTGTTTTCCTCTTGTTATGTGAGATATTTCATTTTAAAGCTTAAGAAAGGTCGAGAAAGTTGAAGCGAACTCAAGCCAGTTGGCAAACATGTGAGTATCGTGAAATATATTTTTGAAATTTTATGTAAATAAAGACAACTTACATGCATTTCAATCGAGATTTTTCCTTTTACGAAATACTAAAACGTCAAATGGTTTATTATGGTGAGATTCTAGGACATTTAAAAGGGTGTACACCATTAAAACTTGTGTAGCTGTTTTCATTTTCAGACAGATCAGTGGTTTTTTAGATCTTTATCATTCGGCACACTGATTTGTCGCGCCAGTCTGATTAAACATTTGCTGTTTATTAGTTCGTTTACTCCATTGTACCACTCAGCGAGGAGGGGCAAGTCGCGTTTGTGGAAGCGAAATTCGAACAGGCACTCGTGGTCTCCAAATCATCAAAGTTAAA
>JAHPZR010013467.1:32500-50442 GCA_019787425.1 Platygyra sinensis
AAATTCACCGTGCCGTTTTTGAAATGGCATGCGCTTAAAGCTGAAATTAAGGGTGTTTTTCAGCAGGCCATAGTGTTGCTATGGTAACCTATTGTGTCACGAAAATAATACCAACGTGTTCACCAGTGATTGGGCAGTTTTTTGATACCATGATTGTAGCATCAAGTAATAAAGAGTGGTTATAATAACACATCAAAATCTTCGTCTTGGAATGTGCTGGAAAACTGTTTTGAGCCACCTTAAGTGGCAGAAGACCGATGCTGTCGCGTTTGTATTGGGAGATGACCTTATAGTGGAAACTGGACATAAAACTTGCATATGAAAACATAAACATTGGGTTTGTTACAAAAGTGTGCCATTACCCAGTAGGTTGTATAGAAACTTAAACATTTCCGAAGAGCATCTTCTACTGACCCACGTTACTACAAAGTCTACAATCCTTGACCTCAGCTTATGTCCTGCAAGGTCTTCTAAATAATTATGTGTATGGAGATTGAAAACTGCATGACGTTAGCAAAATGAAGTTTTTCGGCAAAAACTTCATGCTAGCCCACATATAGAGCACACTCCCCATATTGTCTTATCTATATATATCCATATATGCATGTCTTATCCATATATGGATATGTGGGCTACCATGAAGTTCTGACCAGTTTTCAACGTTTAAAAAAACCATAGTGTTTTGTCTTGTGGTCTGCATGGAGGAAAACCTATAATTTCCAAAGCTTTTACAATTGTAATTTACAAGTGTGCCTATTGTTTCAGAGGCTCAAAAAACTAGCTACAGCTGTAATTACACTTGTTGTATTCAACTGACCCCTGCATTATCCATGATAAAAAGTAGCCAAGATCATAAAGCATAGAAAACCACAGCTGGCATGTCAGGCTTTTAATTTTTTTTTCACAGTGTTGCCAAGCTCCACCATGCACAAACATTAAAAAGCTTTTTTTTAATTCTTGAAAAAAAATCTTCATCAAGAACAATAAACCTTAAAACTGATAAAACTGATAAAAAGCCTCTTTAAGACTATGACTGCTCATTTTTAGCCCATTGTCCCGTGACAGAATTTCGACTCTTAGTAATTATTCTTAGTGACTTGTCACAATACCACCCCCACAAAAACCAAATCATAGGCTGCATGAATAAACATTGCAATGATGTTCATCTGGAAAAAACCGTCTGGCAAATGCAGACTAAGCTTTGCAAGAATATAATTAATTACCAGTTGCTTACTACATTTACTACATTTACCGCTTGAGTGAAAAATCATTAGGATTGGTATCTGGTGTACTTGTTTAATGAAACATCCTTGTCGTCACAGAAATACTCTATATATATTTTATGCCATACCCTTTCTTGCAAGTTAGATGGATTAAAAAAAAAATTCTTATCCCAGCACACCCCTAAGAGGTGCTGCCAAATTACACCAACATAAAACATCTTTACCTTCACATAAAGGAGCAAAACAAAATAAAATGACAAACAAAACTCAGGTTTCAATAGAACCTTTATCACACAGCGGCCATTTTGAAGGGTCCCAGGAGAACACAAAAGCTTTGTTTTTGCACGTCCAGCCTCGCACTGGATGAGAGGTTAGACGTTGCAAAATCTTTTGTTTCAGTATGGCGCGAGAAAGGTCTACAGATTAAGACAAACTTTTAAAATAAGCATCGCATGGCTGTGGCCCTTCAACAGCGTCTGTCGCCTTGTTAGCTGCAAAGCAACTGATACAAACTACCTCCCACCCAAAGTAAAGTGTGAGCAACTGTTAGGTATAGAATTAACATACATGCAAGGTATGGCTTCCGTTTCTGTTTGAAAAACATGTCATGTCAGTTTGATTATTTTTGCAAGTTATTATCCAAATAGCCCCCAAAATGTGAAAAAAAAAAAAGCAAAAAAAATCAAACGTTGTCTTAAAAATGTCAAAACAGGCAATTGTCATCACAGAAACGCCACTCACATTGTGTCCATTTCGGAGGTCTCTTTTGTCCAAAATGTTGTTAAACTGCGCCTTTCAGTTCAACAAAATTGTCCCGTATAAGTGGAAGGAAGACTGACGAGAGCTCTAAGACAGGTCCCAGATGTTGTGTGCAATGGGCCTACAGGCCCACACCCACGAGTTTGGTAAAGGGCCACTTTCTAAATTTGCTGGGTCCGTCAGACGATTATCTGGATGCAGCTCGTGAAATCCTACAAGAACTGGATTAGTTTGGTAGGGTCTAAAGCCTCTCCTCTGTAAAAGCTGCAGAAAAACTTGAAGGGAGCTCAACATGTCAAGCCACTTGCTTGGTTTGTTGGTTGACAATGTATCATAGTGGCCTTGAATACCAGAGGTGCTTTGAAACGGATCTAGGCTCAGCTCTTGAGCACTAGGCTATTTGAATCAGTTCTTGATTAGCAGACTTTCTAATCAGTAATTTCTCACCTCTTCTTAAGCTGAGTTGCTGATCTACAACTGAATCTCTCCAGAACTCTAAGCAAACTCGTCATGATCATCTGGGGGAGGCAATCTTTTTCCTAGGATACTCTTTTACTAGGTCTTCTTCCACAGGTGACAATACTTCCATGGAAGGATTTCCATAAGAATACTTTTTCAGGAACTTCAGCGTCAAAGAGAAGCATGTAGCAGATGAAGCGCTTTTGGATAGGAACAAAGTGGGAATATGAGACGGCTCGGTTATCTTCTTTGACAAGTATTCTGCAAAATTGCTTACCATTCCTTAGATGAGTGTGATCATGCCTTATGAAAGGGATACTCTTTTCTCGTTCTCCAATCGTCATTGAGTTGGCAAATTGGTTCCAAAACAATGAATACACCTCGTCTCTCTCGCTCTTAGACCCAATCCCAACCCCATCTTCTTTAGTCACCTCTTTCATTGATGATTGTGAATAATAATGAAGGATTTATGACTCTTCTGTCTTAAAAAGCGCTCAATCATTTCCTGCAAATGAGTGAACGGTGCACAGTTAATGACATTACACTATGGTCTTCCTCGCACTCTGGAGAGTCCTGGATCGGAGTTTCCCTCTTCATGTAAAACACTTATGGAGTAACAGTCTCTTGAGCAGATAGTTTTGGCCCACTTACCACTATTTGCTGATAGAAGAATTTCCCTCTTCACATAGCACACCCAATGCAGAAAACACTGTCTTGCACAGTTTCACTACAAATGGAAGCCTGAAAATGGGCAACACGCAGCTCTCTCATAGCTTCAAGAGATACTGGAGAAGCAAAGTTCTCACCTTGCAATTATTCTTCCATACCCAATTCTTTGGCTGCAACTGTTTTAGCCCAATCAGCCAATAGACTCTGCTGGGTATTCGGGTTTTGCTCACATCGGAGACCTGTTTCACCATTCTTAAAGGAACAAACCGCACACTTTGCACACTTCCCAATCACTAGCTTTAGAGGTAGGCCCTAAACCTATCAAGAATGCTACGAAGACTCTCTTCAGATTGTTGGCAAGCTTCCTGCTCTGGTAGGCTCACTGCTTTCGAATTCATCTCCTGAAAGATGCCGGGGCTGTGTACAAAGGAAAAAAATAGGTAAAAGGAAGGGTACAGGCCATTTTTCTTCCGGTAGTCATCTATAGTTCCTTCATCGGAGAAATCAAAAATTGCCACTCCGCTTGCGTTACAGATCCACGTGTGTTCATTTCTTTTATACGACCAGCAAAATTATTCTCACCATCAGGGAAGACACAGTGCACACGCCCTCTCGGGTTAGGGTTTCCAACTGAAGTGGTTCTTCATCAGTATATGGAATATAGCGATTTTCACCACCGTTCTTTTGTCGAACAGTACTCATTCTTTCTTCCTTTCGTCGTAATGGGACCACCCTCACATGTATTCTGTGTTCCTTGACAAATTCTGGGTTTTCTTTTTTATTTGAGCTGTTGCTACGGTGATTTCTTATACGATTCAGTAGCCCCGATTGGGAGGTTCACTGTTCGTGATGGTCCTGTCAGAACCGATTCTGACGATTCCACTTCCGAAGAAAGCCGGACGGGAAGCTGAACGTCTCATTTCTTTCTTCGCGCACGGTTTGGCGTATCATCGTATCCATCGCAAAATTAATACGCCAAAATGGGCGTCTTGAAGACAACATGCGGAACACTTGAGCATGGCGCAGTAGAGAGAGAATTGGTGGACGACTGAAAATTAAAACTGACCTGTGAAGAATATAAAACTAGACTGTGCAAAAAATTAAAACTAGCGTGAAAAATTAAAACGGGACTATGAAAAGTTAAAACTAGACTGTGCAAAAATTAAAACTGAACTCTGAAAAATTAAAGTGGACACTGAAAAAAATAAAACTGGATTGTGAAAATTAAAACCGGACTGTGACCCTCCTTGGCCATGGTAGTTTATGTTAAACATTTTGAGCTCAGAAATCTAGGCAAGCGAAGTGAAACTACATATTTCCCTCCTTCGATTTATTCATCAGGAAGCAGCGTTAGTTTTGGTGGAAGAAAAGAGGGGTACGCAGCACGCAGCCAAACTACAGCTTTCTGTTCGTATGAAAAGTCATGCAAATTTCTTGAAGACGTGTCTGCAAGGTTTTTAAATGCCATGAAGATATAATTGATCATCGCAGTTATGCACGCAACTTAAGCAGTTGTAAAATTAAAGCCTGAAACAACAAAAAAAAAATCAGGCCTAAACGGGATTCGAACTCATGACCTCTGCGATACCAGTGCAGTGCTCTACCAACTGAGCTATAAAGCCAACTGTGAGCTGGTCTCTTTGTTAGTTCCTAATATACCTTTAGAAGGTGAAGAATACCAATGAACATATGAAAGTTCATATGTTTACCACTGGTGCTGTCTTAATAAAAACTGAGCAGAAATTAATCAGAAATAAAAATAAGCAGAAGATATATAGATACATACACAGATTCGAAGTTTTTTATGCTTTACGGGATTAGAACTGCGTTCAGTGGAACACAAACAAACAAACAACACAAACAAAACCCTCTTTCTGAATAGTTGCGAGCTTCTCTAAATTTTGTCCTAAATCAGCAATTGCCACATTATGTACCATAACAGAAAGAAAAACAATGCTTGATTAGTGTGCAGTGGCTGGAGGTTCTGCACATAATTGCCAACGTTTTCTCCGATGTATCAAGGAAGATTTAACATGGACAATAAATTAGAAAGCGTAAAAGAATTTAAAATGATTGATCACTGATTTTCCAACAAAATCTAATGTCGTCGATTGATCGATTGACTGACTGACTGATCGATTTAGCGATCGATCGATCGATCGAGTTATTGATTGATTGATTGATCGATCGATCGATTAATTGATGGATGAATGGACGGATTGAGAGGATGGGAGGTGGTGGACTAAATTACAGTTTACTTCTTGACAGCATGACGACAATGCTTACCCTGATTGATTGAATGATTGATTGATTGATTTCCATTGATCTAGTACACATTTATTACACCGTAAGTTTATTTATCCTAGGCCCAAGAGATGATTCAAGCTAGTAGTAAGTTACTTAAATGAGGAATTTAAGGCTTTAGTCAGTACTGACATGGTCAAGGTGGATGGTCGAGTCCTTCCCGCACCTAAACTCAACCTTGGTCCACAAGGCAAGCCAGTGGTCCCGCGGGATGGTGCATGGGACATGCGTAAACAAGTCGCTTTATGAGGGAGCTCGCATTCAACCTGGGCTTTAGCTTGTTTTGCGCCTTCCCGTTGGTGTAAATGACGGTCATCTAAGAAATTTCTGTCAGCAAATGGCGTCTGTGGCTAGTGAGAAGGAATGAAGATGTCAGAGGAGCCAACTGTCATGACACGTGCGAAAGGCTACGTGATGTAATGTGCTCTCTACTTCTCTCCTTCTTTCTTTCCTTTTTTATTCATTCTTTTGGTCAATCATCAAGTTACGCTAGTTATATCCCACACTAAATTCTCATATGGCATATACTGAGACATCCGAGATGATTATATATTAGCTACCAAATTGTTTAACCCTTTAAGCCCCAAGGCCTCCCTTTGACGAGTAAAATCGTCTGGCGTTAGACAGAGTAAAATCGTCTGGCGTTAGACGAGTAAAATCTATAAGTCACTCTTGGGGTGTAAAGGGTTAAGGGAGATAGTTTTTTAACCCTTTAAGCCCCAAGGGGCCTCCCTTTGACGAGTAAAATCATCTGGCGTTAGACAGAGTAAAATCTATAAGTCACTCTTGGGGTGTAAAGGGTTAACTCATAAAATAAACTTATAGGGCCTGATTATTTAAGGTATCAGTAGACTTCAAAATCGAACATTTTTTTCCAAATTTCAGTTTTTGACATTCAGAACTACATCTCGTCGAGTTCTTTCTATTGCAAAAAGTTCGGCGAAAAAAAGGTTTCCTTCTAGGCAAAGTGATAAAGGAAAAACTATTCTATGAATAAATTACCTCTATTTAGAAGCTGCCAACAAGTTGTCATGATCAATTAAACTGCCATTAGAAGTCACAAGATATAAGCACAGCATGTTTTCTTTTGTATCGCTCGATTGGTGTTACGGGTAATCGATTTGTTTGCTGTGGATATGTCTTCGAAGAAAAGCGAAAGATCAGTTCTTTTCAAGGGCGAAAGAGGCACCGAAACGGAAAACCTTTCAAGTATTTAATTAGGAATGGACCGAAGGCTCGCCACTGGTGATGAATTACGGTCGTTTCGCCAACGAGTCGTTTCGCCAACGTCTCGTTCGCCAACGTCTTAGGTCGATTCGCCAACGTCATAAGTCGTTTCGCCAACGTCCTACTGGTCAATTCGCCAACGTCTAAATCAAAGTTTACTTTTTATTGAGTGTGTGCATGTTGTCATTTATTTCATTCCCTCACCTGGAATCTAATCGTTTGATTTCATTTATTTCATTCCCTCACCTGGAATCTAATCGTTTGATTTCTCGTCAAGCTGGATAATTTGTGAAGATCTGAAGCCGTCATAATCTAAGTGCGAATCTGTTACGCTAAGATTCTAACGGGGGGAGGCAGCGTAACTGATTTAGCAACAAAGCTTGAATGTTACTAATAAAAACTACAAGTCTTCAGCGCGTGTGTCGGCAATATTAACCAGTCTTTTACTGTTTGAAAAAAAATCACAAGTTTCGCTATTGTTTAGAATATGTGAAAATGTCACAAGTCAAACTACAATCGACACTAATTAGCGTCGCATTTTAATTAGCGTCGCCTATGTCATTTTTGTTTAGGCTAATATAGCTGGCTAATATTAGAATATGAATGATTCCCGTTAACCAATCAGATCTGTGAAATTTGTCACACTTACTGGTGCGTCTACAAACAGCCAATCCGGACAAACAATGATCTTGAAGGTTGGCATAATGCACTCAATCGCCCAGCAGGGGGACAAAGCAGTTTGTTATACCTCCCAACTCAAATACGTTTCCTGATTGGAGGAGAACGTGTCACGTGCCATTGGTCAAAACTCAATGACGCCCAGCCCTAGGGCGAACAAAACTCAATGACGCCCTAGGGAACTTTGGACTCGCACGTGATCAAGTTGTGCACCTCGAAACCGCGGGAAATTTGTGTACCAGTCGGCCTAATGTGGAAAAGCCATTGAAGTAGGACAACGTTTCTCATTAGAGACGGTATTCATTATTCAAGAAAAGGGATTTATAGTCGCAAAAACATATCGTGCAGATTAACAAAAGGGAAAATATGAACGTTTTGTGTCTCCAAGCTTTTGGTTTGGCGCCAAAAAATGGGTTGCCCACGTTCGTCAACTCGCTCGTCGATCGCCGTCGCCAGGTAGGAAATTACAACAAAATACGCTGCTCCTGATCAAATCAAACTCAAACTGCTCGAGTTAAGCATTAGAAGACGCCAAAGAAACTTAAGTATTGTCTATATTTTTTGTTAGCTACAAAGAAAAAGACTGTTATCGTGATTTTTCGATAGGACAGGTTGGTTTTGGCGGCCGCTCAATTTTGCTAGTGCGGCCAGTGTATGCAATGGCGTCAAGCGAATCATTTTTTCCGGAGCTTTTTCTTTATTTGAGTCGGGAGGTATAACAAAACACTTAATGACTGGCCCCTCGGGAAACAGTGAGTTTTGTTTCCCCTCGACCTCAATGTTCCCCTCGGCTTCGCCTCGGGGAACATTGAGGGTCTCGGGGAAACAAAACTCACTGTTTCCCGAGGGGCCAGTCATTAAGTGCTTATGCCGTTATATTTGTTAATCGAGTGCTTGATAGGGAAGCAAAACTAACTACCGTGACAATCAGACTTGTGTCTGACAACAAACTTAAACGAATTCACGCAGTGTGACTAGAAATACACAAGCTAAACTATTTTCAAGCTGGGAAAAGTAGAGAAAAACGAAAAGACTGCCGGCCCAACTTCTGAAGACTTGTTCTCATCTTAACGGACCAGCTCGTGCGAACCTAGACATCTCTGTAAATATCGATAAATAAGATACATGTTTTCGGATAAATAAAGCTAGGTTTCATCAGGATTTACACAAAAATAGGTTTCATAGGTTTTTTGTGCTTGTAGATATTTGATGCTATATATTGTAATAAAACTGCTGTTGTTATATACGTTCGGTTGAGCGAAGCAAATTAGAACGTAAGGAAAAGATACAATGTTAATTCACATCGTAATGCATTATCACCGAAGTGAAAGCTATCGGACTTTAGTATTCAACAGTCAATTTTCACTGTGAAAATTATCGCGATGTAACGCGTGAGACTATCAAAAACATGCAAATTGATCTTAAGCTGGCAGTGACTTAATTTAAAATTTCTTGACCCAAGAATCACCCAAGGATCACTGGATTGCATTCCAAACATCAATAAGCAGCTTGTTTTTTTCGTTAGTAACTTATATCTGTCGTTGGCGAATTGACCAGTAGGACGTTGGCGAAACGACTTAGGACGTTGGCGAATCGACCTAAGACGTTGGCGAACGAGACCTTGGCGAAACGACTCGTGGCGAAACGACCGGATACCCTGGTGATATAAAGGCTCTACTAACTACTAACTACTGCTAACCGTCTATTTACATTTGTCCTATTATTCCACAAAATAGGTCACTCGCTGTCGTGGTTTTCTTAACAGTTTTGTCCTCGGCTAGACCGCTCCGTTTGACACGCAGTTCGCCTCTAACCGACAGATACGAAGTTACCTAGACGAAAAAAACAAGCTGCTTATTGATGTTTGGAATGCAATCCAGTGATTCTTGGGTGATTCTTGAGTCAAGAAATTTTAAGTCACTGCCAGTTTCGCTTCACTGACTTAACATCAATCAGCATGTTTTTGATAGTCTCAAGCGTTACATCGCGATAATTTTCACAGTGAAAATTGACTGTTGAATACTAAGTCCGATAGATTACGATGTGAACTAACATTGTATCTTTTCCTTTTTTTCAGAAACAAACAGAGTTTATTTCTTTATTTTTATCGAGTTAGAAATAAAATGGAACACAGTCAAGTAAATAACAACAGCAATTTTAATTACAGTATATATAGTATCAAATATCTACAAGCACAAAAAACCCATGAAACCTATTTTTGTGTAAAATCCTGATTGAAACCTAGCTTTATTTATCCGAAAACAATGTATCTTATTTATCGATATTTACAGAGATGTTCTAGTTCGCACGAGCTGGTCCGTTAAGATGAGAACAAGTCTTCAGAAGTTGGGCGGCAGTCTTTTCGTTTTTCTCATACTTTTCCCAGCTTGAAAATAGTTTAGCTTGTGTATTTCTAGTCACACTGCGTTGAATTCGTTTAAGTTTGTTGTCAGACACAAGTCTGATTGTCACGGTAGTTAGTTTTGCTTCCCTATCAAGCAACTCGATTAACAAATATAACGGCTATAAGCACTTAATGACTGGCCCCTCGGGAAACAGTGAGTTTTGTTTCCCCGAGACCCTCAATGTTCCCCGAGGCGAAGCCGAGGGGAACATTGAGGTCGAGGGGAAACAAAACTCACTGTTTCCCGAGGGGCCAGTCATTAAGTGTTTTGTTATACCTCCCGACTCAAATAAAGAAAAAGCTCCGGAAAAAATGATTCGCTTGACGCCATTGCATACACTGGCCGCACTAGCAAAATTGAGCGGCCGCCAAAACCAACCTGTCCTATCGAAAAATCACGATAACAGTCTTTTTCTTTGTAGCTAACAAAAAATATAGACAATACTTAAGTTTCTTTGGCGTCTTCTAATGCTTAACTCGAGCAGTTTGAGTTTGATTTGATCAGGAGCAGCGTATTTTGTTGTAATTTCCTACCTGGCGACGGCGATCGACGAGCGAGTTGACGAACGTGGGCAACCCATTTTTTGGCGCCAAACCAAAAGCTTGGAGACACAAAACGTTCATATTTTCCCTTTTGTTAATCTGCACGATATGTTTTTGCGACTATAAATCCCTTTTCTTGAATAATGAATACCGTCTCTAATGAGAAACGTTGTCCTACTTCAATGGCTTTTCCACATTAGGCCGACTGGTACACAAATTTCCCGCGGTTTCGAGGTGCACAACTTGATCACGTGCGAGTCCAAAGTTCCCTAGGGCGTCATTGAGTTTTGTTCGCCCTAGGGCTGGGCGTCATTGAGTTTTGACCAATGGCACGTGACACGTTCTCCTCCAATCAGGAAACGTATTTGAGTTGGGAGGTATAACAAACTGCTTTGTCCCCCTGCTGGGCGATTGAGTGCATTATGCCAACCTTCAAGATCATTGTTTGTCCGGATTGGCTGTTTGTAGACGCACCAGTAAGTGTGACAAATTTCACAGATCTGATTGGTTAACGGGAATCATTCATATTCTAATATTAGCCAGCTATATTAGCCTAAAACAAAAATGACATAGGCGACGCTAATTAAAATGCGACGCTAATTAGTGTCGATTGTAGTTTGACTTGTGACATTTTCACAATTCTAAACAATAGCGAAACTTGTGATTTTTTTTCAAACAGTAAAAGACTGGTTAATATTGCCGACACACGCGCTGAAGACTTGTAGTTTTTATTAGTAACATTCAAGCTTTGTTGCTAAATCAGTTACGCTGCCTCCCCCCGTTAGAATCTTAGCGTAACAGATTCGCACTTAGATTATGACGGCTTCAGATCTTCACAAATTATCCAGCTTGACGAGAAATCAAACGATTAGATTCCAGGTGAGGGAATGAAATAAATGAAATCAAACGATTAGATTCCAGGTGAGGGAATGAAATAAATGACAACATGCACACACTCAATAAAAAGTAAACTTTGATTTAGACGTTGGCGAATTGACCAGTAGGACGTTGGCGAAACGACTTATGACGTTGGCGAATCGACCTAAGACGTTGGCGAACGAGACGTTGGCGAAACGACTCGTTGGCGAAACGACCGTAATTCATCACCAGTGGCGAGCGCTTCGGTCCATTCCTAATTAAATACTTGAAAGGTTTTCCGTTTCGGTGCCTCTTTCGCCCTTGAAAAAGAACTGATCTTTCGCTTTTCTTCGAAGACATATCCACAGCAAACAAATCGATTACCCGTAACACCAATCGAGCGATACAAAAGAAAACATGCTGTGCTTATATCTTGTGACTTCTAATGGCAGTTTAATTGATCATGACAACTTGTTGGCAGCTTCTAAATAGAGGTAATTTATTCATAGAATAGTTTTTTCCTTTATCACTTTGCCTAGAAGGAAACCTTTTTTTCGCCGAACTTTTTGCAATAGAAAGAACTCGACGAGATGTAGTTCTGAATGTCAAAAACTGAAATTTGGAAAAAAAATGTTCGATTTTGAAGTCTACTGATACCTTAAATAATCGGCCCTATAAGTTTATTTTATGAGTTAACCCTTTAACACCCCAAGAGTGACTTATAGATTTTACTCTGTCTAACGCCAGATGATTTTACTCGTCAAAGGGAGGCCCCTTGGGGCTTAAAGGGTTAAAAAAACTATCTCCCTTAACCCCTTTACACCCCAAGAGTGACTTATAGATTTTACTCTGTCTAACGCCAGACGATTTTACTCTGTCTAACGCCAGACGATTTTACTCGTCAAAGGGAGGCCCCTTGGGGCTTAAAGGGTTAAACAATTTGGTAGCTAATATATAATATCATCTCGGATGTCTCAGTATATGCCATATGAAGAATTTTAGTGGGGATATAACTAGCGGTAACTTGATGATTGACCAAAAGAATGAATAAAAAAGGAAAGAAAGAAGGAGAGAAGTAGAGAGCACATTACATCACTGTAGCCTTTCGCACGTGTCATGACAGTTGGCTCCTCTGACATCTTCATTCCTTCTCCACTAGCCACAGACGCCATTTGCTGACAGAAATTTCTTAGATGACCGTCATTACACCAACGGGAAGGCGCAAACAAGCTAAAGCCCAGGTTGAATGCGAGCTCCCTCATAAAGCGACTTGTTACGCATGTCCCATGCACCATCCCGCGGGACCACTGGCTTGCCTTGTGGACCAAGGTTGAGTTTAGGTGCGGGAAGGACTCGACCATCCACCTTGACCATGTCAGTACTGACTAAAGCCTTAAATTCCTCATTTAAGTACTTACTACTAGCTTGAATCATCTCTTGGGCCTAGGATATAATAAACTTACGGTTAATAAATGTGTACTAGATCAATGGAAATCAATCAATCAATCATTCAATCAATCAGGTAAGCATTGTCGTCATGCTGTCAAGAAGTAACTGTAATTTAGTCCACCACCTCCCATCCTCTCAATCCGTCCATTCATCCATCAATTAATCGATCGATCGATCAATCAATCAATCAATAACTCGATCGATCGATCGATCGCTAAATCGATCAGTCAGTCAGTCAATCGATCAATCGACGACATTAGATTTTGTTGGAAAATCAGTGATCAATCATTTTAAATTCTTTTACGCTTCTAATTTATTGTCCATGTTAAATCTTCCTTGATACATCGGAGAAACGTTGCAATTATGTGCAGAACCTCCAGCCACTGCACACTAATCAAGCATTGTTTTTCTTTCTGTTATGGTACATAATGTGGCAATTGCTGATTTAGGACAAAATTTAGAGAAGCTCGCAACTATTCAGAAAGAGGGTTTGTTTGTTTGTTTGTTTGTTTGTGTTCCACTGAACGCAGTTCTAATCCCGTAAAGCATAAAAAACTTCGAATCTGTGTATGTATCTATATATCTTCTGCTTATTTTTATTTCTGATTAATTTCTGCTCAGTTTTTATTAAGACAGCACCAGTGGTAAACATATGAACTTTCATATGTTCATTGGTATTCTTCACCTTCTAAAGGTATATTAGGAACTAACAAAGAGACCAGCTCACAGTTGGCTTTATAGCTCAGTTGGTAGAGCACTGCACTGGTATCGCAGAGGTCATGAGTTCGAATCCCGTTTAGGCCTGATTTTTTTTTTGTTGTTTCAGGCTTTAATTTTACAACTGCTTAAGTTGCGTGCATAACTGCGATGATCAATTATATCTTCATGGCATTTAAAAACCTTGCAGACACGTCTTCAAGAAATTTGCATGACTTTTCATACGAACAGAAAGCTGTAGTTTGGCTGCGTGCTGCGTACCCCTCTTTTCTTCCACCAAAACTAACGCTGCTTCCTGATGAATAAATCGAAGGAGGGAAATATGTAGTTTCACTTCGCTTGCCTAGATTTCTGAGCTCAAAATGTTTAACATAAACTACCATGGCCAAGGAGGGTCACAGTCCGGTTTTAATTTTCACAATCCAGTTTTATTTTTTTCAGTGTCCACTTTAATTTTTCAGAGTTCAGTTTTAATTTTTGCACAGTCTAGTTTTAACTTTTCATAGTCCCGTTTTAATTTTTCACGCTAGTTTTAATTTTTTGCACAGTCTAGTTTTATATTCTTCACAGGTCAGTTTTAATTTTCAGTCGTCCACCAATTCTCTCTCTACTGCGCCATGCTCAAGTGTTCCGCATGTTGTCTTCAAGACGCCCATTTTGGCGTATTAATTTTGCGATGGATACGATGATACGCCAAACCGTGCGCGAAGAAAGAAATGAGACGTTCAGCTTCCCGTCCGGCTTTCTTCGGAAGTGGAATCGTCAGAATCGGTTCTGACAGGACCATCACGAACAGTGAACCTCCCAATCGGGGCTACTGAATCGTATAAGAAATCACCGTAGCAACAGCTCAAATAAAAGAAAACCCAGAATTTGTCAAGGAACACAGAATACATGTGAGGGTGGTCCCATTACGACGAAAGGAAGAAAGAATGAGTACTGTTCGACAAAAGAACGGTGGTGAAAATCGCTATATTCCATATACTGATGAAGAACCACTTCAGTTGGAAACCCTAACCCGAGAGGGCGTGTGCACTGTGTCTTCCCTGATGGTGAGAATAATTTTGCTGGTCGTATAAAAGAAATGAACACACGTGGATCTGTAACGCAAGCGGAGTGGCAATTTTTGATTTCTCCGATGAAGGAACTATAGATGACTACCGGAAGAAAAATGGCCTGTACCCTTCCTTTTACCTATTTTTTTCCTTTGTACACAGCCCCGGCATCTTTCAGGAGATGAATTCGAAAGCAGTGAGCCTACCAGAGCAGGAAGCTTGCCAACAATCTGAAGAGAGTCTTCCGTAGCATTCTTGATAGGTTTAGGGCCTACCTCTAAAGCTAGTGATTGGGAAGTGTGCAAAGTGTGCGGTTTGTTCCTTTAAGAATGGTGAAACAGGTCTCCGATGTGAGCAAAACCCGAATACCCAGCAGAGTCTATTGGCTGATTGGGCTAAAACAGTTGCAGCCAAAGAATTGGGTATGGAAGAATAATTGCAAGGTGAGAACTTTGCTTCTCCAGTATCTCTTGAAGCTATGAGAGAGCTGCGTGTTGCCCATTTTCAGGCTTCCATTTGTAGTGAAACTGTGCAAGACAGTGTTTTCTGCATTGGGTGTGCTATGTGAAGAGGGAAATTCTTCTATCAGCAAATAGTGGTAAGTGGGCCAAAACTATCTGCTCAAGAGACTGTTACTCCATAAGTGTTTTACATGAAGAGGGAAACTCCGATCCAGGACCTTCCAGAGTGCGAGGAAGACCATAGTGTAATGTCATTAACTGTGCACCGTTCACTCATTTGCAGGAAATGATTGAGCGCTTTTTAAGACAGAAGAGTCATAAATCCTTCATTATTATTCACAATCATCAATGAAAGAGGTGACAAAGAAGATGGGGTTGGTATTGGTCTAGAGAGAGAGAGAGAGGGTGTATTCATTGTTTTGGAACAATTTGCCAACTCAATGACGATTGGAGACGAGAAAGAGTTCCTTTCATAAGGCATGATCACACTCATCTAAGGAATGGTAAGCAATTTTGCAGAATACTTGTAACAAGAGATAACCGAGCCGTCTCATATTCCCACTTTGTTCCTATCCAAAAGCGCTTCATCTGCTACTGCTTCTTTGACGCTGAAGTTCCTGAAAGTATTCTATGAATCCTTCATGAAGTATTGTCACTGTGAAGAATACCTAGTAAAGAGTATCTAGGAAAAAGATTGCCTCCCCCAGATGATCATGACTAGTTGCTTAGATTTCTGGAGATTCAGTGTAGATCAGCACTCAGCTTAAGAGAGGTGAGAAATTACTGATAGAAATCTGCTAATCAGAACTGATTCAAAGCCTAGTGCTCAAGAGCTGAGCCTTATCCGTTTCAAAGCACCTCTGGTATTCAAGCCACTATGATACATTGTAAACCAACAACCAAGCAAGTGGCTTGACATGTTGACTCCCTTCAAGTTTCTGCAGCTTTTACAGAGGAGAGGCTTAGACCCTACCAAACTAATCATTCTTGAGATTCTCGAGCTGCATCCAGATAATCTCTGACGGACCCAGCAAATTAGAAAGTGGCCTTTACCAAACTCGTGGGTGTGGGCTGTAGCCCATTGCACACCATCTGGGACCTGTCTTAGAGCCTCTATTCCACTTACGGGACAATTTTGTTGAACTGAAAGGCGCAGTTTAACAACATTTTGGACAAAAGATACCTCCGAAATGGACACAATGTGAGTGCGTTTCTGTGATGACAATTGCCTGTTTTGACATTTTAAGACAACGTTTGATTTTTTTTGCTTTTTTTCACATTTTGGGGGCTATTTGGAATACTGCAAAAATATCAAACTACATGACATGTTTTTCAAACAGAACGGAGCCATACCTTGCATGTATGTTAATTCTATACCTAACAGTTGCTCCACTTTACTTTGGGTGGGAGGTAGTTGTATCATTTGCTTTGCAGCTAACAAGGCACAGACGCTGTTGAAGGGCACAGCCATGCAATGCTTTTTTAAAAGTTGTCTTAATCTGTAGACCTTTCTCGCGCATACTGAAACAAAAGATTTTGCAACGTCTAACCTCTCATCCAGTGCGAGGCTGACTGCAAAAACAAAGCTTTTTTGTTCTCCGGGACCCTTCAAAATGGCCGCTGTGTGATAAGGTTCTATTGAAACCTGAGTTTGTTGTCATTTTATTTTGTTTTGCTCTTTATGTGAAGGTAAAGAGTTTTATGTTGTGTAATTTGGCAGCACCTCTTAGGGGTGTGCTGGGATAAGAATTTTTTTTTAATCCACTAACTTGCAAGAAGGGTATGGCATAATAATATATAAGAGTAATTTCTGTGACGACAAGGATGTTTCTTAAACCAAGTACACCAGCTACCAATCCTAATGATTTTTCACTCAAGCCGTAATTGTATTAAATGTAATAAGCAACTGGTAATTATTATATTCTTGCAAAGCTTAGTCTGCATGCTCAGAGGTTTTTCCAGATGAACATCATTGCAATGTTTATTCATGCAGCCTATGATTTGGTTTTTGTGGGGTGGTATGTGAAAGTCACTAAGATAATTACTAGAGTCCAAATTCTGTCACCGGACAATGGGGCTAAAAATGAGCAGTCATATCTTAAAGAGGCTTTTTATCAGTTTTATCCGTTTTTAAGGTTTATTGTTCTTGATGAAATTTTTTTCAAGAATTAAAAAAAGAGCTTTTTAATTTTGTGCATGGTGGTAGCTTGGCAACACTGTGAAAAAGAAAATTAAAAGCCTGACATGCCCGCTGTGGTTTTCTATGCTTTTATGATTCTTGGCTACTTTTTATCATGATAATGCAGGGGTCAGTTGAAATCAACAGTGTAATTTACAGCGGTAGCTAGTGTTTTTTGAAGCCTCTGAAACAATAGGCACACTTGTAAATTACAATTGTAAAAGCTTTGTGAATTATAGGTTTTCCTCCTTGCAGACCACAAGACAAACACTATGGTTTTTTAAACGTTGAAAACTGGTCAGAACTTCATGGTAGCCCACCATATCCATATATGGATAAGAACCATGGCCATATATGGGTATAGATGGATAGGACAAGTATGGGGAGTGGTGCTCTATATGTGGGCTAGCAATGAAGTTTTTGCCGAAACTCATTTGCTAACGGCCATGCAGTTTTCAATCTCCATACACTATTATTTAGAAGAGCCTGCAGGGACATAAGCTAGGTCAAGATTGTATGACTTGTAGTAACGTGGTCAGTAGAAGATGCTTCTTCGGAAAAAAAATTAGGGAGGGGGGGGGATTTTTAAGTTTCTATACAACCTACTGGGTAATGGCACCTTTTGTAACAAACACCAATGTTTATGTTTTTCATATGCAAGTTTATGTCGCGTTTTCCACTATAAGGTCATCTCCCAATACAAACCGCAGCATCGTCTTCTGGCCACTTAAGGTGCTCAAAACAGTTTGTTTGGTTTTTTTCCAGCACATTCCAAGACGAAGATTTTGATGTTTATTATACCACTCTTGATTACTTGATGCTACAATCATGGTATCAAAAAACTGCCCAATCCAACTGGTGAACCGTTTGTAAATTATTTGATGACACAATAGTTACCGATAGCAACCCTATGGCCTGCTGAAAACACCACCTTAAATTTCAGCTTTAAGCGCAATG
>JAHPZR010013469.1:0-14059 GCA_019787425.1 Platygyra sinensis
GGGGAGTTTATATTTTTAGATTCGAAACTTTTCGCTTCTTTTAAAATTTATTGACAAAAAGGAATATTCGCCAAATGAAAAACTCTCATAAATACCGTCGCGATGACAATACTGAATTTTTCTAGGCTCGTTTGGCAAAGAAGGAAAAAATTGCAGTCGTAGTTTCTTGACACGTGCGTGTCACGTTCTACCTTTCTGAAAGAGAACAACATACAAACGCCGGCATCGCTTCGCAGTCGCGGATTGGCGCCAAACTTGTCGCTTTGATTTTTATTCAACCTGCTAATCTTTCTTGGAATTAATAGATCTGTTCAGTTTACCTTTGATACCAGGGTAGCAGACGTAATTATAGAGGTATTCAAAAGGTTCTGACAAAAGGTTCCCAGTAATGAGGCTTTATTTAGAATTCGGTCCAAGTTGATTTTGATTGGTTTTCTAATTTTACTTTTTCAGCGTTTCTCTTCATTCTTTTGCCTTTTCTTCGTGCAGCGTGTTTAATTGGTGGATCTTTTTCCTTGTTTTTTTTTTCACTAGTCTTCATTATCATATACAATGATTCAGGATGTCTTAAAGTTTTAAAACGCTTGATCAACGGCGACGACGACACCGAAGACGACCCCTATAGTAAAAAAAATTACTAAATCTGTCTGGTCCGCCAATGGCTCTAAAAGCGTGCGTAAGCTAAAACATGAAAAGACGGCGTTCAATTCCAAACAGAAATAAGAAAAATTACCGTCGTCGTCCAGGATCTGTAGCGATGCAAAATTTGGTCATTTTCCGCTGATGTTTTGCAGAGGACGACAAAGAAATGTACAAAGGTTTATAACGCACGTGAACAGCAATTGCCGTTTGCTCATTAAATCTATTATTTTAGTGACTTTACCGCTGCCATCGGCGTCGCGTTTTCCTTAATTAAACTCCCTTAAATCCAGAGCGTGTAGTTTTCTTTTTTCACAACTTATCTTTGCCCGAACAATGTGTAAAAATACATTCAAATGGTTCAAACAATCTTCCAGGTTGACACTTAGCTTCACGATCAATTTAGAAACAGTAGTATATTTCATGCAAACAAAAAAAGATTTGTCATGGTTTTGTAAACATAATATAGATTTTAGATTCCAGACTTTATCTTTCAAGAGTTTTTAACTTTTTATATCGAAAACCCAAATTTATCTCTAACCAATGAAATCTTATGGAATAACATTTGCATAAGTGTTAGACAGCGTTTGTTTCTCGGCTATTCAGGAAAATTGTGATGTGCCTAACACACGCAGTATTTGACCGGACAAATACTTGAAATCCGCTTTCGTTAGGAGCTTCAGTCGGAAAATCACGGCCATGAGATATCGATTTTGACATTGTAAGCAGAAGACCACGAGAAAGCAAACATTTAGGCTGTGAAAAAAGCCTGTATTGGAGTTTCTTCGACGAACAGTTTACTAAAATTTAAAAATGAGGTATCGCTCTTTATCTGCGATTTTTTGTTATTGAAGAAGTACTAACGCCTTTGGAAATTATTCCCGCTCTCAAATCATTGGTCAAGGTTTCTGCTTTCTCATCTGTTGATCCTTAGAATGGACGTCTGATTTTCGCCTTGAGTTACGGAGAAGCTCCTAAACTGTTCATCACGTCAAAGAGCAATGGAAAAACAACGAAACGCTTTTGAAAGGTTAGTTCTCTGGTAGTGTTCTTGTCCGTTTTTATTTTTTTACGGTTTCCTAACAATTACGGGTTTTCAAACGAGTTACCTTAATCACGTCGAATGTAAAATATTCGCAATTGAAGATGTTCTCTTGAGCTCCGCACGACTGTGGTGCGTTTTAGACAAATTTAACTTTTCAAGCGTTGTACTATACTAAACATATTGTCGTTTAATAGTTCTTGCCAAGTACCTGCTCATAAACCCATATAAAATTAGACACCCTGAGCACTCCAAGTGAACTTTAGACACCATGCAATGCCAAGCAAAAACGTATGTTATGGATTTATTAAACTACAATATTGGTTATCGAGACTTCTCTGAAAGCCCTCAAAACAGCATGTTTTAGTATTGTTCAAGCGATGAGGTAATTCTTTGCGAAAAATACCAACTTAGTAAAATTTTAATGTTTTATCATTTTCTCTCATGATATTCTTGATAATATTTTATGCCTTACTTTCTACATGAGAATTGAACATTTTTATGGGTCTCATCGCATTAGCATACTATTATCTTTTGTATTCAAACTGTCTTCGAATTTGATTTAAAGTTAAGGTTTGGGCGTCACCTGGTAACGGCTTCATAATGACCCTTCGTTTGTAAGCAATACTGAAAAGCGATATGACATGTTTCACAACACGGTTTATTAGCTTTTATTTCTTCACTTGATTTACATGACAAGGTATTCAATGGCAAAGTAAGCATGTCCGTTTCACTTTACTTCCCATCACGTATTTTTCATAATATTTTGTTTCTGTGTCCCAATTCTTCAACTTGTGGCGTTTTATCCCTTGAGCTATTCCGCCGCTAAAGACAGGTGGACTCAGTATGAAGTAAAATGCATATTTAGTTTAGTCTTTATCTTAAAACTACAAATGAATGTTATTAGAAAAAAGATCACGAGATCCCCGTGCTTTGTTCAGGAGTGTTCAGTGTTGCTCCTTTAGTGTTGTTCTTTCGAACACGTAGCTAGCATCTGTGCCTGTAGCATGTGATTTCAGGACGATCCCCTTTTTACCATATTATTTTTAGGTTTTCCTGTCGTCCACCTTTACCAATCAAACCTCTAATTGTCTTTAAAGATCGAATGAGTAGTTTCTAGATGGCTGCTGTAAACCATCTGATTGGTTGTCTGAGAATAAAGATGATTTCAATGGTGTTCTATAAATATGTATTGACGTGTTTGGCAAAACAGCAATTCAGGTGGGAAATGGACTGTGCAAATAAAAAAAGAACAAAACAGCACAAGTGAATGTAAACAGAAAACATTGATGGGAATGTCATAGAAAAGATGGCAATTAAATGGTTCGGTGCTCTTGGATACCTATTGTAGTTTAAATGTGCGCGTTATGCATATCTTATGTTTGCTATTCACTACCTTTACGACAGACAGGTTTTTTTGTTCACAATTCGTTTCTGTGGTAGCCCTGTCGCAGACGGATATATACTTAGTTCGTCTTCTTCTCAGAAGATGGCTAACTTTTGGTTCCTTTGATATAACTTTGGTCTTTCCTTCGATCAGTCCAAAAAATTACACTGAACTCTATAGAGTGCCGAAAAATAATCACCTCTGGGATATCTAATAGCTTTTTCCATAAAACCGCGAGATGGACATGAGGTGATAAATATTTAACAAACGAGGTGCGTCTAGCACCAAATTTAACATAACCATGCATCTCGTATCCAAGAGAGTCGAATAGAACAATTTTATTAAATTTAGCTTGATAACTATTGATTTCTGTAACCTAAACGAAGAAGATGGTATGAAAAGGCGAGGAAACGGTGAGAAAATCTCCTCTATAGTCGCCTATCCATTATGAAAATTCATTGACATGCAAAAAATTAATGTTTACAATATGATCTGATCAAGCAGCAACTTTGACGAAAATGACTCGAATAATTGGCGCAATAAAGAACAGATTCACTTGTTCAATCGCCTGCCGTCTTTAAGAATACAACTGGGTGAGAACCATGCTACCCACAGAGAGACCGGACGGTGAATAGGTTTTGGGATCGAATGATTTGGTCTTAGAAAAAGATCACTGATTGTGCGGCTTTTGCGGTAAGTCGAGGGGATTCGCAGATTTTGAAAACGCAGTGAATCGTGGATCAGCTGTGAATTTTGGCGCGGATTCGGATTGTGCCTGTCTTACTGTTTGTACCTTAGGTCGTAAACGAAATTTGGATCATTGATCCTACTTCTTTTTTGGAACGAAGCTCAGGTGTAAGACCTTTATTAAACAGAAATTGTTGCCTTTTTTACTACTTGCTCGAAATTGACAATGACATTCATATTTACCAGCTAGTTTACCTTTGAACTTTTCACTTCTGTTCCCCGATCGGATGCGGCTTCGGATATGAACAAAAACATTGGCGAATGACGGATTTGGCGAAAAAAAGGCATTGCTTGGCGGATTTGCACGCCGCTATTCCACCCCCCTTTCTCCCCCCCACCCCCCCTTTTCAGAATCGATCACGTGTAGAGAGATCTCAACTGACGAAAATTGAAGCTAATGCAAAGTAACAATAAGCCTAAATATAAGCGAAGTTATGTTTTTACTCATTTTTTTTTTAATTTAAATAAGGCGATATATGGGGTTTAAGACCTTCCCGCAAGTTCTCTACATTTCTTATTAATTTCTCTTAGCCGTTTTCGTGGTGCATTGAGATGTCGTTTTCAATTATTAAACTCTGTGATATAATTTACGCGCGTTCACGGTTGAAGAGTTTGAAATTTGTACTTTTGGCAGTTTTAGAGATGGTATTGTCCCTTGTTTCCTTCCTCGATGGAGAGCTCAACAAATCCGCTCTTTTGTTTCACCATTTTATTTTTCTGCTCAAAGTCTCGCTTGCCGCGTTGAAAACAGTCTAGGCGATATTTACACGTAAGGTCCTGCTTCAGGTATACTATTGTATGAACCAATCAGCAAAAGTCACATCCAAGGCTAAGAATTCAATGACTCATACTTGTCGACCTTACCTTAGTATGAGTATTTTTTGTAATCTTTATTTTATTTTTATATGTAACCTAAGTACAAATGTAGTAAGTAGTTTTCTGTTTTTTCTTTCTCGTTCTGTGTTTGCAAAAGTAAAAGAAAACGTAACATAATGTAGCACTGTGTGTAAGTAGTGCGAATAGTGTAAGTTATGTAGTGTATTGTATATCTTTGTAAGTAGTTTTGCAAATAGTTTAAAAATAATTAAAAAAAAAAAAAAAAGAATTCAACGACGTTTGATATACCTCCCAACTCAAATACGGTTTCCGATTGGAGGAGAACGCGTCAAGTGTCCTGGGTCAAAACTCACTAAAGGCGGCGAAATACGAGATACAAAAACCCTCAACTTGTCGCGCAACATTGTTGCGTTGCAAGTTTTCGTCGATGTTTCCCGTTTTTCACCTTGCGTGCTCAACTTGATCCGCAACAAAAACATTTGTTGCGGGTTGAAGAAAGTTGTTGCGAAAAGTAGAGCGCGGGGCTACTTTGAGCAACAAATTTTCGCTTTGTTGCTCGTTTTTCATCAAACTCACAACTTGTCGCGCAACAAATCTGCTCGTGCCCTAGCAAATCAACCAATCAGCGCGCCGCATTTCTTCAACCCGCAACAAATGTTTTTGTTGCGGATCAAGTTGAGCACGCAAGGTGAAAAACGGGAAACATCGACGAAAACTTGCAACGCAACAATGTTGCGCGACAAGTTGAGGGTTTTTGTATCTCGTATTTCGCCGCCTTAACTCTATAGGGAAACAACAACTTGAACTTTATACTCGCACGTGATCAGGTTGTGCACCTTGAAACCGCGGGAAATTTGTGTGCCAGTCGGCCTGATGTTAAAAAGCTATTGAAGTGCGACAACGTTTCTCATTAGAGACAAAATTCATTATTCAAGAAATGGGATTTATAGTCGCAAAAACATATCATGCAGATTAACAAAAGGGAAAATACGAACGTTTTTTTTGTCTCCAAGCTTTTGGTTTGGCGCCAAAAATGGGTCGCCCACGTCCGTCAACTCGCTCTTCGATCGCGGTCGCCAGGTAGGAAAGTATTTGTGTAATTTACAACAAAATATGCTGTTCCTGATCAAATCAAACTCAGAATGTTTGAGTTAAGCATTAGAAGAAACCAAAGCAACTTTAGTACTGCCTGTAATTTTTGTTAGCTGCGAAGAAAAAGACTGTTATCGTGAGTTTTCGATAGGACAGGTTGGTTTTGTCAGCCGCTCAACTTTGCGAGCGCAGCCAGTGTATGCAATGGCGTCAAGAAAGTCAATTTTTTTCGCAGTTTTTTCTATTTTTGAGTCGGGAGGTATAACAAAACACTTAATGACTGGTCCCTCGGGAAACAATGAGTTTTGTTTCCCCTCAACCGGGTAAAACTCAGTGTTTCCCTTGGGGCCAGTCATTAAGTGCTTATTATCGAGTATACTCCAGATAAGTTACATATCACCGTTAAAGATCGAACATGTCAGCATACATGTATTATTTGCTAAGCTATCGTGGAAATAGTTTTGAAACAGTTATTGGACGAAATAGAGAGAAATATCGTGATCTGTCAATGGCGAGCAGAACAACTGAACTGTGAGACACTGAAAAATCAAGTTATTTGGCTATACCCCGTCGAGATCAAGAATTGAGTTATCATTTGATTTTTAGGCAGTTCATGATTTGTAGATGACCACTTGCTAGGCTCTAGGTCAATGAAAAGGAAGAAAATATACATGGAATATATTTTCTTATCTACAGTGTACAATAGGAAAACAGCAAGCGTTAAAAGGAATATAATCGCAACTCGCCTGGCGAAATATATGGACATGCAATTTTACGATAACAATTCCAATGACCAACAAAAACAAAGTGAGACAAGAAAGAAGCAAAAACAAAGAAAATAGCAACAACGAAACGCCGCCTTACATGTTTATTTTCTTTTTGAAGCCGAACATATGTAACAATCTTTTAAATGAAATTTAGGGTTTCAATATTATATCGAAACACGCCTTGTGAGTTAACCGAGTGGAATAGAATTGGCATTTTCTTTGACATTAGCTCTTTGGCTGTTACGAAGATTAAGAGAAAGCAAACAAACAAAAAAAATAAGTACGAAAATTTATAGTCCGCAAGAGCTCGAGCACATGATGGGGTTTTTATAGCTCTTGTTTCACATGCCGAGAGGTAAAAAAAGAACTTAATTTCGGCGTAGACAAGCGTCAGCAGGAAATACGTTTGGGCTTATTCAGGCTAAAAGATGTTATTATTATTATTATGATTATTATAAAACCTAATATGATAAACCTATTTTGACTCCACACTGTAGGAATCCCGACGAATCTTACGCTAGAATACATTGGGTTTGCCACGGTTTTCTCACTCCTGATATTAGCGGACCTCATCGGCAACACACTTGTGATCATAGTGATCATAAACAACAAGAACATGAAAACAGCCATGAACTACGTGTTGGTGAACTTGGCAATCGCAGATATCCTAGTGGCCATATTCATGGGCATCAAGTTCGTTATTGTCCCCACCTTTGTACATCCAGAAGGAAAAACAGGATGGTTTCTTTGCAAGTTTGTTACTGGAGGGACAACAGCATGGACGGCTGCAGTAGCGTCGATTTATAGCCTGGTGGCAATCGCAGTGGAGGCGTACCACGCTGCCTATCATCCTTTCAAAAGACGCTCCGGTAGGGCAAAAAACCTACACCGCACTATTATCCTTATTTGGGCGGTAGCATTGTTCTGGGGTCTTCCATTGTATCTTTCAGTCACTTATGTGGATACGATTAGCACATGCGCAGAACAATGGCCATACTCTATACTTCCCAAAATTTATAGTTTTGGCTGGATCATTGTCGCTGGGATTGTACCCATTGCTGTGATGAGTGTCTTGTACTTTAAGGTAAGCTATACCTATAATACACTGGTTAGGATACAGTCTCCTACCCTTTCTCCTGCAAAGTTGAAAAAATGATTTTCACTGTCAAATCAGTGGAAAGTATATATAGGCAGCATTTATCTAAACAGCTTTTACTGCGGCTCCGTACTTCACAAACAAACAAGTAAACAATTTGAGCAAACGAACAAATAAACAGTTAAGCACGAAGCACTTCCCCGATTTTGTTTACAGTAACAGTGCACCTGTTCGCAGACGTATAATGACCGCTAAGAACGCTAGTCAGCCTTCCGCCATTTTTGATACCATCTTTGGAAATTATTGATATTGCAATTTGAAGCGAAATCTCATTGCTTTACTGTAAGTTGTGTTCCTGAAAGTATGTTTAATTTTATTTAGTAGTTTCACAGTGATTTCCTTCATTTCGACGTGCTCCAAATAAACTGTAATAGGCAAACTCTCGCATGTAAACAACAACAAAGGTGTGGCTGGCTAGGGACCTTTAAGACTAAGTTTACCAGACTCGCAATTACAAGCTATGTATTATTATTATTCTAAGCTATGTATTATTATTATATTATTATTATTATTATTATTATTATAGAGAACTTTCAGCTTGTTTTTAAATGCAACTGTGACTAAACAGAGTGAGCGATTTTACAGATAAGTCGGGGCCTTTCTGTAGCAAACAGCGAAAGTATTCTTCTCTATTACATAATTTATTAACCTGGGGCCCGTTTCTCGAAAGGACCGGAAACTTTTCGGGCCCTTAAAGGCATTTTAAGTTCGTCTGTATCTGAAAATGGAGAAGTCTATGCGCCTGATTATGAAACTTCTTGCGCGAAGGAAACCTCTGTTCATATAAACAATATGTGAATAAAACAGATCTGTAATCGTAAGGTTACAGATTTTGCTATGGCTTTACGGGCCCGAAAAGTTTACGGGGCTTTCGAGAAACGGGCCTCTGGTCAGATCTCTTAGCCCGGATCTCGGTTTTCGTACATGTTTGTTCGGGAGTTACCTTAAACGCCAATTTCTTTTCAGATAGTACGCCGTCTCTGGTTTAGCAAGATGGCCCTTAAAAATCAGTCTCAAATGGCTTTTATTCGTTCCAAGAAGCGGATAACTACAATGGTGTTAGTTGTCAGTGTCATATATGTCATATGCTGGGTTCCTACTTTGATGATCTACTTTTTAGCCAATGTGCTGCCGTCAGAGTCGATGTATTCAGTTCTACACAAGATCACCATAGTCCTGGCAACTTTCAATTCATCTATTAACCCTGTGGTGTACAGTCTACGAAGTCAGATGTTCAGACAGAACCTTTACAAACTGGTTAGGTGTCACAACAAGAAGCCCAGCTCTGCTCAGATCTTGCCTGTGCACTAAACTCTTTGACTCAACCACTTATTACGAAACAGAAACATAATCGATAATCGGCAACTCCACCTTTTTTGTTCATGGCGTATTATGCAGAGGTGACGAGCAATTAGAGTGAGACACACGTTTTCTCTCGCAGTCCATAACTGTCTCGACCTTGGAGTATGGGTGTAAATATACCGGTGAACTCTTAATACTCTGGGTTCGAGAGAGGGAGGGGTGGTTGGATGAAAGGGCAGCCACGAGATTGACTGGCCTCCGATCCAGGTTCGTAAGACTACTCCGAGTAGTTCTTACCGAGGAGGTATGAGTAACTTTGACACTGTTGTGGCAGCGGTAATTTACGTCTGCCTGCCTAAACCCGCAGACTAACAGTTTGGTTTATTTTGCGTCTTATGTTACATTTCCTATCGCAACATGCAGCAAGCACCATGTTCTTGTTTGCGTTTTCAGCTGCAATACTTTAACGAGCCGGCCCGGCCCCGAAGGGGGGGGGGGGGGTACTCCCAGAAAAATTGGGTGGGGTTGTGCGGCCCGCTTCTCAAAAACCCTTACACTGTTTATGACCAAAATCTGCGATATTCCCTACCCTATTTATGGCCTGACCAAAACTTCGAAACCCTATTTATGACCTGAATGTTACATTAAAATCCTGTTTCATACCTGCATTATAATTTGATCCCTAGTTCAGGCCAATGTTAAATTACCGTAAACATAATTTGTGAAGGGCTTTTGTCGATTTTCTTTTCGATAATGATGATGATGTAATTATGATGCTCGTCTATGTTTCTACTTATGGTTGTGAAGTTAATAAATGAAACGCCTTATTCGGTCCAGATCTCTTCTCGAGTACCTAAGTAATTACACAGTCGGTTATTATATTGCCGATCAAATCTGCTGAACATTGGGCGATTAGAGCGTCGTGCATCGATACAAGATTAAATATCTTGACACAACTAAAATCTCTTCACGTCTTCGTTATAATATATGAAGAACTCTTTTTTCAACCTAGCTTTCACCCTACTGGATTTGTGTTTCAGTAAAATACGGGCAAGGAAATATCATGATTATCGTAACGCCGAGAAGCTTCGTTTTCAAACTGTTTTTCGTCCATACTAATAGCCCAGGCCGACGTTTTCAGATTCCTCCGGTTTGAAGCCTTTCCGAAAACTGAGCTCTGTTTTCGTGACGGATAAGTGTGGTCAGAAGACCTACCAGGGAAACAAAGCTCCGTTTTCAACTACTGAATTCCTGCGTCGAAGGAGGGGGGAGGAACAGGATAGGGAGGGGGGAGAAATGGCCCAAAAAAAGTTGGGAGGAGGGAGAAATAGGGGGGGGGGGAAGTGAGGGAGGAGGGAGAAAAAGAGGAGGGAGGAGGGAGAAATTGGCTCAAAAAGTAGTGCGGACAGGGCGACTGTCTGTTCATTTAGCCCCGATACTTTGGATCAGTCAAAACGTACAGTACTAACTACTTAATAACCGAGAGTGAGGTCGTTACGGGAAAATCTCAAACTGAGGCCTTGCCGTATTGACCGAGCGATAGCGAGGTCAATACGGTAGGCCGAGGTTTGAGATTTTCCCGTAACGACCGAACGGTCGAGGTTATTAAGTTGTTTATTATATGGCAAACAAAACGGTTTTAAAGAAAGAAAAAATCTAAATTCAAGGGGAAGTCGTTACTTCACATCCGGTGATGCGCGCGCTTAACTATTCATTCATCTTTTCAAATCAACTCAACAAACTGACGCGTACTCCGTCAAGAAAATTAATTTATTTTGGAAAACAATGATCAATACGGCCGCAAAAAGTATTTTAGTACAGTTGTGTTACTATATGACGACAGAATTTTCATCGACATTCTCAAGAATCAACCGCCAAACGTCAATTCCTACAGAAAAGTGCTTCAAACTTGCTCAAAAGCCGTACGGCCGTGTCGGTAAGAGAAAATACAATTTGAACGGAATCAGCACTACTCTTCGTCGTCACTTTCGATGAAAACTCTTCGCCTTTTCTGAGTTTCCTGGATTATAGTTACTGGCCCGTTAAAGATCTTGAACTGGCGCTCAGAGATGCTGCGAATGTCCACACCGGAAAAACAAAACCACTCGGCTGTTTAAATCTGATGGTCCTTGAAGATGTTTAAACTGGCTTTTGTTACAGCAAGAGAATTTGTTGATGTTGACTGCTGTACTGCTCTGGTGTCACCAATTGCCTTTTGAATGGTGAAAGAAGACTGGAAGGCCGGGAGACCTGCCTTCGGAAAGGAACCTGTCATGTATACTTCGCTGCAAACCCGCTAAAACCCGAACAGGGTGTCAGATTCATAATCGTCGCCATTCGTTTTCCGATATCTTAAAAAAACTTTGCCAATAAGTGGTCAAGGACAGCAGCCGGTAAGTCCAAAACTTCTACTATGCTTCCTTTGTTTATTGACGACAAATATAGCTGAAATGTTTTCATTTTACTGGCAGTTGTCCTTTCCTTTCGTGGTTTTGCTTTTTGATGTAAGTCTTATGAACATTTTAATTTCTTCCTGACCAATTAACTACTCGTTCGTAATTTGCCGAAGTAACTTTATTCTTTCCTTAAAAAGTAATACAATTAACTCTCTGAATGTTAATCGTCACTCATCGTCTTGTATCACAACGATTTTCAATGTAAATAAAGCAAATGTGGTCTAGCTTTGGATAACCTTTCGTGTTTTTTCCTTTCCTAATTTGCATAATCCGTAATCGGCCCGTGGGCATTACGGGAGAATAATGCCCTGTCGTTAAGCTGCACTTAGCCAATCAGAGCGCGCGTTATATCGGCTACAAAGACTAGCCATATAATAAATATGCATAATGGGAGAAGTCCCTGTTACTGGTCCTTTCAACCATTTTCCAGAGCTCTTTATGTGAATATCGTTTTGGTTGTCAAGATATCTACAATGCAGTTTGTAGGAACCAGAATAACAAAGGATGAATCAAAACAATTTAAGTGAAATTAGCGATAGAAACAATAATAGGACAAATAAAGGTTGAGTGTCACGTAACGTCGCAGGCAAAGGCAAGGATTCTGTTCATGGTAGGTTTAATTCAAGCCTGGATTTCACATGTGTTACGACATGCCATAACATAGTTAGTTAATATATGAATACAACACAGTCTTGCGCACAATCAAAGTGCGATTCCATTCATTCGTTTGCCCCAATTTTGTTCTTGTATAGTTCGAACCCAAACGTTCCATTGATTTCGATAAAGTTCGTTTAAACGAATTAACGCTCGATTTGGTACGCGAGTAGCTACGAACGTCTGCACTGGAGCAAAGCAATTACCCGCGAAACCTGGCTCATCCTCGGTGCAAAAACCTGTGACAACTCACCAGTGGCGTAAAACAAAGAACACAAAGAAGTCAACATAATAGACCCTAACCCCAACAATAACCACAAAACAAAGAAAAACTTCACAGGTTCTTACATCGAGGTAAACCCCGAAACTGGCGTACATCTCAATTTAAATACCTGAAAATACGCTTCTCAAACTCATTAATTATTCATGCAGCTCTTACCCAACCAGAGCATCTTATACTGGTCAGGTGGATGAGTTTAGAAACCCAATGAAAAACGAGTTGAAAACACGGCCTTGAAAGAAACCCGAGTTTGAAACGATTTCTTAATCTGCTTATTCATAAAGCAACAAAAACACGTGGCAATTAACAACTATATTTAATCACACATTTTACGAAACAAACTTTAAACCTAAATTATTTACTGCAAGAGACTATGAGGTGAGAGAACATATCCCCGTGCCCTATGATAATCTTTTAAATCTATTTTAAGCTTCGCGTCACGCTGTCAAGGTTATTTTTAGTCTAGGCGCCCGATCACGCAAGCAATGGCCAACGGTCATCAGGTTGTGTCTATCCAAATAAGAAATTGAAAATTTAGCGGGCTAAGAGAAAAAAAAAAATCAGTTTGTTCAGTTGAACTGCCGCACTGTTAGCACTGGAAATCATTTTCAGAGCTGGGCAGGAAAATTATACGTGCTTCTCCGAAGCCGTAAAACAGAAGTCGTGTCATTCCCCAGCATGAATAATGAATGATTATCACAAAGTGCCAAGACTCGAATTTCTAACCTGCTTGAAAGTCGTTTCTCGGAAAGTGCCGAAAGGCTTGAAGCGAAAAGGATCTCTTTCGAAAGGTATTTTAAAGCGCACGACAGCTAAAATATTTGTTTCGCGTTTGTTAGAACTTTCACTCCAAAAAAAACGGTGCAAATCTTTGTTTATTTAATATCGGAAGTGCTGTGTAATATTTACTGCTGACTAGAATTGCATTCCAATAAACACGCACGAAACTCGTTTCTCGAAAAGTATTGAACGGATTAAATCGAAAAACATCTCTTTGGAAAGGTTATTCAAAGCGCAGGACAGCACAATACTTGTTTCCCGTTTGTTAGAACTTTCGGTCCGAAAATCCCGGTGTAAATGTTTGCATATTTAATTTCGAAATTGCTTTGTAATATGAAACAGAGTTTCAGGGAGGTCCACGCCGAAAAAGGTGCTTCTCTGGAACGAACTAAAACATCGTTTGGATCGGTAGAGACCCTGAGAGAGACCTATCTGGAAAGCCTTTTAAAACTGCTGGTCAGAAAAATTATCTTCTATGTGTTTATCGTGATTTTTACGTCGGAAATTAGTCTTGTCATTTCTCTGCATGACTGGTTCACAATAGCCGCTCTAGCTGCTGACAAGAATTGCATTCACAACACGCTCTAAAGTCGTTTCGCGAAAAGTACTAAAACGGCCTAAACAGAAAAAAGAGATCTCTTTGGAAAGCTCTTTCAAAGCGCCAGACAGTTAGAATTATTCTTCCTCTGACCTTACGAAATGCGCTTCGAAAATCCCGACGAAAAGTTTTTTGCGTAATTGATTAACTGCTAAAATTAAACCTCAATGTTATTACGTCATTTAAATTGGCCAATCAGGTGTCTTTCCTAAAATAGCCTCTCAGCTTGACCACGCGCTAAAATTAGATTTAAAAAGATTATCATGGGAAGAGGGCCATGTATGGGGGATGTGTTCTCTTAGATCATAGTCTCTTGTTACTG
>JAHPZR010013470.1:0-7500 GCA_019787425.1 Platygyra sinensis
ATTTTTATTTCTTTGTTGGAAAGCTCCCTGAATTCTTTAACTTTTCAGACAGTATGGAAAAAATTTATCTAGTAGAATTAAATATATTTAAAGAAAATGTGTTTGATGGTTTACAGAAAATTCCACTAGATAATTTTCCCCGAAACTTTTATATCTGAAGTGCCAGCGTGAATGGTGCGTGCATGCAAAAAATCAAGATAGGTCACCGAGCAAACTTTCGAGCTAAAAACAAACGTTTTCCGCAGATTTTGTTTCTGGTTCGCACGATTTTACGCAGCATTAACTTCCGGTGTGCTGATTTTAATACTGATTCAGCTGACGCGTGCATCTTAGTTATGGCGTGTGTAGATTGCGCGCGCGCGTGCAGCTAAAAACCCTTTCGAGCCTCCTTAACTAACTTTATTTCCACTGTGATTGGACAAAATTTGACAAGCTGTCATGTGAAATTAATTCTCGTAACGCCCCTTGGATCAAAAACTCGAAAACTTGCGCTTTTGGCTCATATATTCTCACGTACTGTTCATAAACTTGACTAGAAAGAAATGTATTTCAGTCTCAGAATTTACATCTGTGAAACACAGAATGTGTAAAATTTGTAGCACTTGAAGGTGGACTGATTTTTCGTCGCTCTCTCGCTTGAGATGAAGTACTTCAACCGGCTTGTTGTTGTTTTGAGCTAAAGGTCACCGGGTTTCATCTCGCGTTGGTTTTCACGGCCTATCTTTCCGAAGTGGAGAATGGTGTTAAACCATGCCGAATTTGCAAAACTTTCTGGAGCATTCAGACCAAGCTGATTTGCTGCATAGAGGACTTCAAGGTCTTCGGTGGAAATTGGACGCTTGTGCTTTGTGAAAGAAATCAATCCCCTGTCGCGCAAGATCTTTCAGTGATGGATCTAGAGCTTCGTTTGCCGGCTTCAATACTTATCCCGAATAATGGAAAACGGCTTTCTTTGAAGCGAACAGGAAAAAAAATCTGTCCAGCCCGGAACGAATTGGCTTTCACAGTGTTGCGACTGTATGGTTTTCCTTCCACTGAATTTTCTGGCTTCTGCGTAAGAAAAGTTTCAACATGGTTGACAATTCTGCCGGCTCCATGATTTCAAGTGCGACCGGAATTTTTCTCTCCTTCCTCCACGCTAAAGTCGCACGTGAACGGTTGGTTTATTTTATGTAACGGTAATAGGACTGAGTGGAGTCCAATTTGGTCTGTAATCATACGAGTGATAACAAAATCGGACGACCGCGCAGCTGGAGTCCGATTTGTTTATCACGAGCATGATTACAGACAGAATTGGACGACACGAAGTCTTATTACCAATTAATCATAAAAATTACAATTTCCGAGAAAAGAAGAATAGCAAAGTTATGAAATAAAGGGAAAATTTGCATTTAATGTCGCTCTGAAATCGACAACAGTCAAAATGGATTTGCTGGTTGCCAAGTGACGAGCGAAAAACAAGTCTTATGTCAGTCAAAAACGCAACCATGCATGAAAAACGCTCAACTGCGTAGAACTTTGCGGAATTTGGTTAAAATTGCGAACGCTTGCCAGGGCAGTTTTTCCAGCAAGATTCAAGGCTTTTAAGCTGAGTCAATAGACAGCTCACTTCAAGTTGTAAACATCAGAGCCAGAGTCAATTATGATTCTTCGTCTCCTTGGCTTTTTGGGATGGGGATTTTCTTAAGTTGCTGATGTTTTTTAAACACACTGAACTGTTTATTGAAAATTTAAAATGGCGCCGAGAGATTTTTGAAGCCATGCTGTATTTGGACGACGGCATACCGGTGAATTCTGCCACATTCGCTAATGAAGAAACTTGGTTTGAACTGATTGGAACTGCTGGTCGAACATTCTCCTACAGCTGGTGGATTTGCTGAAGCTGCAGGCACCGAACTGTGCAAAGGGAATGTCGAAGAAATCGCAGATATCGAGCTGGATTGTACAGGCACGTATCCGCAAGCAATGAGAAACAATTCTCGTCCTTCACTGACAGTTAGATGCATTAATGTTTTTGGCTTTACAACGTTCTACCTATGCTGTCATCCATGATTTAGTTGCTCGAGCGATGTTTTTGGAGGCTGTGGTTTTACTTATTATTTATTTCTGAAATTTCTCCGTCCGATACAAGGGGGAAACTTGGCTTGGTCTACTGTCATTGTTCCTGTATTTTCAAAATACAGGAACAAAATGAGGATTTTCGAGGTAGGAAATACTAGCGTACTGTGCAGTGGTATTACAGCCGGGTGGATGTTTACCTCCGTTTGCCGCGGTTGTTGCGAAGCGATAAACAATGCTGTGGATGGCTGAACTTCATCTGAACATGTTAACATATCCACAAAGGAACTCGTCTGGATAGTTCGCATAAACATTTGTGCCATAGGATAAAATAAATCACTTCTGTCTTCTAAAACATAATCATTGTTCAAGGGGAAAAAATTCTCCATTTTGAAGAAAGCCCCAATTTAGGAGTTTGTACACTTGTTTCTATGGTGATTGAAACCAAGGTTGTGATTGGTTGATTTAAACCACAACTTTAAATGTGATTGGTTAATTTTAACTACGTCTTTGAATGTGATTGGCTTATTGAACTGTCCGATAACAAACTGTCCGATAACAAGGTGTCCGATAACAAACTGTCCGATAACAGTTTGACAAGTGAATTAGTGGGAAATAGGAGTTTTTTAAACCAATCACAATCGAGGAAATTGTAATTTTTATGATTAAGTTAGTTATCACATTGTATTAAATCTTTATTTTGTAAAATGAATCGGTTTAAATTTACATAGGACTAAATATTAAAAGTCTACTCGTGACTTTCTCCACCTTCAAAGACATTGACGGTGTATTTTGGTGACTTTTTTGTACTTTCCGGAATAGAAATTGCCATCAGCTTTTTAATGTCATCATCGCTAGACTCAGTAACACTAGTTTGGATTCCTTCCATATTAAATAAGAGAAAAGAAAAGTTGAAATTCTTGTGCTGACTATGTTTCTCTTCGACGGAAACAATCGGAGGACAAATATCGACTCGGGCGGGGGTTATTGCGTGATAACTGTCCAGAGATTTATACCACATGACGTAAAATAGCCAATAAAATCAATCAAAAATGAATGGGTGGGTTATAATTAACAATTATCCTGCGAAATCGCGCGGAATATCATCTGATACTTAGCCGACGAGGCCGTAGGCCGAGTCGGCTAAAATCAGACGATATTCCGCGAGATTGAGCAGGATAATTGTTTTATTATTCAACAAAAGACCAATTTATCTCTTAAAAGATATAAATTGTAGTTAATGGGACAACCGTGAGAACTACTCGCGGATTGCGTGACATGTAGTAACGTAAGGTTGGTTTCACAGGCCAAAGGTCATTCCCGATCATGTGTGTTCATAGTGCATATACAGGCTGAGCCAATCAGGATAGTTCTTGCATCATTGTCGATCAACCCCTCGTGCATTGAACATAAGCCTCGTGTTTATTCATTCCATCGCTATAGCAGGCAAACATCTTGCCTGCCTTAGTTTGTGTTCTAGTACAATTATTTTCCCACCCTCCTCACCCCTATGTCACAAGCATATCACGCACTATGGTACATGCAATTTACTTTGTTTCTTATGTAGACTTATGATACATGATACTATATATAGGATGTTTGAATACAAAATGCTATACACAAGATACTTTGCTATAAGTTTACTTAAGATGGATATACATAGATATATACCTCTACATATTTAAGATGTTACCATTGGCAGTCAACGCTATAGACTTGCCGCATATTTGCGTTACAGACATTTAATGATTAGAGTATCCCTGTCTTCTTTCATAGACTAGGCATCTGTAATATGAGGTTAAGATTCGGTTCCACTAGTGTTTTGTTAGACTTTTTCTTGCAATGAATAGTTGTTAAGAAGGCCTCTGGCTCAACACTTTGTTACTCACCAGTATCTGACAATGTCATTACGATCTTATATTAGTTAATATAGTCGGTAGGTCCATTACATTCCGGTTTGACTTCAGCAGTTTCCCTGCCCATAAGATGCATAATGAACTGATAAGCTACACTTACTATTGAGATCTACACAGCTGGACTGTAGAGTAAATCTTAGGTGTATATCTCTCCTTTGTCCCGTGACGTTGAATTGATCTAGACGATTAAACTTTGGGTTGGGATGAAGTGCTCCCATACAGGTCACTCTTTGCCCCATAGACTCACAAAATGGATTGGTTGCCATAGTAACCATGAGTCTTAACTACCTTACCCGACTAAGGACCTCTTTCAGGGTATTGTGACTGCAGCCCTGAGGAGGATTAGGGACCTCTCGCAGGGTATTGTGACCTGCAGCCCTGGAGAGGAGTAAGGACCTCTTTTAGGGTGTTGTGATGGCAGCCCTAAAGAGGAGTAAGGACTCTTGCAGGGTATTGTGATCTGCAGCCCTCAAGAGGAGTAGCACCTCTCTTAGGGGATCGTGACCTGCACCCCTAGAGAGAAAGGGGGTGAGGGGGGTTTTGACCCCTCCCATCTTACCAAGCTAGACTAGTATTGCATTAGCGATAGTGCCTGTTGGAGTACTTCATTCCCAACCCCTTTCCCCACATTTGTTGTTGTTTGATTCTCGTTCTCATGGGTTGGGAGCATTAATTGATAACAAAATTGATTTCCAAGCTCGTAACATTTTTAAACCTTTCTGTCGACATTTTTTCACTTCACTTTTTCTTCCCACGTACGAAGCTACGTATATCGCCGGATATATGTTACCTACGGATGACAGATATCGAGAGCATCATGACCATATTTGGATAGTGTTACAATTTGTTGAATAATAATCACCAATATTCACTTCGCCTTCGGCGAATAATTGTTAATTTTTTTTTTTTTTTTATATGAATATACAGCTGTATTATCGTGAAGCTGCCATTTTCGTCCGGTTATCCAAACACCGAGAATTGGCGTTTCATTTTGATATTTGCCAGTGATGCCTCATAAGCATTATCCAGCCAGCATATAAATATGTTAGTAAATTCTCAGCTCCGACTATTGCATTTCTAGCTTTTTGATTGGCTAAAAAACTAACACCGAGAATTGGTGCGAAGAGGTCCTTACACCGAGAATTGGCGTTTCATTTTGATATTTGCCAGTGATGCCTCATAAGCATTATCCAGCCAGCATATAAATATGTTAGTAAATTCTCAGCTCCGACTATTGCATTTCTAGCTTTTTGATTGGCTAAAAAACTCCGACTATGAGCCAATAGTCGGAGTTTTACGTCATGTGGAAAACTGTGCGTCAAGTTTAAAATTTTTCGCTTTGTAAAATTGTGGAAATAAAAATCGGCGGTCAAACCCGGTTTGAGAATTTACTAAAACAATTATTCCATTCACCCTTGTTGGATATGAAGTGATTATAACCAACTCGCGCTACGTGCTCGTTGGTTATTTTATCACTTCATATCCAACGCGGACTCATGGAATAATTGTTATTTAGCTCGAGTTTGTAGCCTAGTTTAATACTTTTTGAGCTGAAAAAAACTTCGAAATCAAGTGGGTGGGGAATGAGAAAGAGTGAGTTGCCATGGGAACAGAACTTTTTTTTATAGCCGTTGATGTGCTTCCTCTAAAACTATAAACCTACCACGTTTCAATGATCTGTTCTGCAAATTGGCCAAGATAGCCCATTTACATACTTGATATATTGTTGGGTTGAGTGTATGACAGCATCAGTCATCTCATTTGCATATTTAACACAGTTGAGTACGGTAAGCGGTGTTTTCATTCTCTCATGGATTTATGGAATGTCGATTACACCTAAAAAATCTAGGGTAAAAATTTGATCATAGTACCACTTTAAGTTACCTCCTTTATGGTCGAAAAGGTTCTCCTTTTTTTTTCCCAACATGGCAATGCTTGGTTTTAGTGGCATGTAAAATTCTCAGTTTAATATTGTAGCCCTCTTTTGTTTTCTTTGCCTCAGCATGTCTGCAATGGAAAGAGGAAGCATTTATTATACTCTGGCGTTCATTGTCTCATTCCTACTCAAGACATATACGAGCCACAGAATATTCAATTGTGGTGAGTCAGTGAGTAATCTTAAGACATGTCAATCGGCAGTTTACCTGATCGGTAGCCTTAGAAGGCCGAAGAAATCAGCGGACAGCAGTTCCTTGTAGCTCTAATAGTTCTATGCCGTAAAGAATTATTTCAGACTGATATATTATACTATTTTTTGAACCCACACAGGACTTTACAATGAATATTCAGAAGAATACGAGGCGGTTATCGACGGCGTGATAAACAAAACGTCTGGTCGGAACAATGTTTCATTCATCATCTTTCCTCATTGCGCCATGGGACGCAAAGTACAACACGTCAGAAAATATAGATCTATTTCATCAAGGTGAGATATTTTTAGGGCGCTTACAACCAGCAAGCGGGTAACCCTAGCTGGAGGGCAAAAGATAGCCTGGGTTTACAAGCAAATTTTCACGGATAGAGAAACCGTACAACCTTGAACAACTTGATGGGCGGTTACACTCAAGGGTCTGGAAATAATTAGAAAGTTAACCCGGGTAGGTGGGTTAACCCCACCTCCAGTGTTTACAAGGGAAACAGTTAACCTGCCCACCAAGGTAACCATAGCAGACAGATAAGGTAACACGACTACCCGTTTAACCCGAGCTGCCTTGTAAACACGACGAAGAAAACAAGAGGAAATGTGTGAGTGCTAAGATAACCCTCTCTCCTTGTAAAAAAAAAAGCCCTTATAAGTTTTCGTTGCTGTCACAGGTACTAAAAAGAAACAATTGCAATTTGATCCCGCAGATGTAAAAAAAATGCTACAGATTTTTCGTGAAATCTATCAGATTTCTGCTTCGAAATAAACTTATTAGATATTATTTAAAATTATCATTAAGTGCAATTTTTCTTGCTTTTCATTGGCCCAGAGGGCACCACGTGACCTGCAAATAATTTTATACAAATAATGGTGGGCACATGCTTAATATCGTTTACATTTTTGCTGCAAATACTATTATACTCATACGTAATAGAATCCCACATTATTGACAGATCGCTTCCGCTTGGCTGTCCGGGAGTGATTTACATCTGAAAAGAACTTAATAATCAGATGATGAACAATTATTGAACTCTATTATCCTGAAATATCGTGATTTTTCAATCTATTTGCTATTAAGGCAACGCAGACCAAACCAATTTTCCTGTGACTTTAATTCTCAATTTGGCTTAAACTTTACTTGGTACCAAGTTTTCAATATTACCGTTGTAAAGACCATAAACTTCTGAATCACATATATTCTAGCTTCATCGTTCCTCGATCAAAACATCCTTGTGCTTATCGAGGGAGGCAACACAAAGACACACGCATGCGCAGTCTCTACAGTGACCGGCATTCCTCTTATCCCTCTCCATAGCGACAGTAGGTCCTACGAACAATGTGAAAAAGCGATTCAGATGTCAGCTGGATATAGAGATTATGGAC
>JAHPZR010013471.1:0-22500 GCA_019787425.1 Platygyra sinensis
GCTCAAATATTTCTGGAGATATTCTTGATTCAGTGTTTTACTGTTTAAGTGGAACTATCTATGACGTCATCACTTTCTCATTTGCAAAATACAAAAACTGAATATCTCTAAAACAAAAAAGATATTCCAAAAAGGAAAACGCCATTCTTCTTTACTTTAAAATCCTTTCAAATAAGCAGTAAATTATTTTTTACTTCATAGGCACTTTAAGTTTCATAACTGACAGTACATGACTAAAATGTAGTCTGTATTTTACTCTAAGTCTCCATTTTACAACTAACCGATGATAGTGTGGGGTAACCTGTAATTTTCCAGTTAACTGAATGAACAATTTGAAATGAAGGAATTCATTCACGTTGCCATTTAATCCACAAATCAATAAAAAGTCGGTAGTCATTGTAAGCTGGAAAGTGAAACATTTTTGACAGTGTGATGGGGTGACCGGGAGGTTATATAATTCAGTATAAATGCAAGAAAAAAAGGTAAACCATTAACTGCAAGAGATTCTACGCCTGAAGTTTTAATCTTTAAAATTGTACGTGACAAATTTTAGCTAGGACCTCTCTTAAAACATAGGATATTTGAGACTTCAGGATGGAGCATGTTTTCAAGTTCAGGTAGCTAATTTTCGAAATAGTTTACCAAAAATATCATATTTAAGTAAGAGGGTGGAAAAGCTCTTGCCTCCCTGTTGAGTTGGCTTTTCTTAGAATCGTCACGAGAGGCCTGGCACTTCGTTTTTGGTCCCCCGCTAAGCTTGTTTTCCGTCCTATAACGCCATGCAATTGCTGTTTTCATGTGTTATCTTGACAGACGTGTTAAACTCTGTGAATTTTTCTTTCACACCTATTTCGCTGGGGTGGTGTTCCATAACCCTTTTTTTTCCTTTCAAACCTCTCTTTAAACTTACCAAAATTTCACTTAAATTCAGGTGTACCCCCGCCTTAAGGGGGAGTGACACACTAGGCCATAGAAAGGGGAAATGAAATCATACCCGACTCAACTTAACGATTCGCATTAATTATTTTAACAGTTATTCAATAAGCCGTGTTAGTTAGATACGAAGTGATCATTACTCAAGGCATGTGGCACCCAGTTTGTCGTCATCACAAGGACGATTCTTCTAGGAAGTAGAATAATTGTTTTATCAACTGTAATTTAATCGAATTGCGAATGATGCAGACGTTTCAGTTTGATTTAAATAAAGGGATACCATGAAAACTCGAAGGCGGTAATATTGGTGGAGTTGTGTTCATTCTTTAACTACCTCGCGTGACAGACCCGTGGACGGGAGGAAACTTCTGCTCGCAAACCAATCTCGTTTCCCAAAGCCTTCCGCTGGACAATAGCCTGATTCTCAGACGGTCGTTTTGGGCTTTTTCACGAGCGCGAGAGAGCGCGTGAGAAAAGCGCGAACGACCTGGACCGTGTAAGTAATCGGGCTAGCTGGACAAGGGTAACGAACTCTTTGAACTCTATCTGTCATGCGTAAACCGGTGAAAACTGTCACTGATAAAAACAGTATTTACTGTAATAAGGCTGGTTTTATTGACAAATTTTTCGCGGTTTTTTATAGCTTAACGTGACAAAATAACAAAACTGTTGTGAGGAGATGTTTCCTCTCTTGTTTAAGTTCGAAGTAAGAGAGTTCAGTGCTGAAAGAGTAAGAGAAGAGCGTTGTTTTCTAAATGAAGCAATATTTACGTGGCTGTCATCAAGGCTGCAGACTGTTTTCACCAGGGATAGAAAGACAAGACTCAAACTGACTGGGGTGCTAATCGGCTTACGGTAATCAGTTTTATGCTCAAAGTTTGTTTTCAATTCTGAAACAAAGCTGCGTTGGTTTTAAGATTTCCCAGTGACTATTTAGTTGCTTTTGCTGTACACTTACAAAGCACCTGCAAGCCTCAAGTCGATCCAAGCGGAAAGAGCTCTGGCATTGGGTCAAACATCGAACTTAAGTCGGAATTTAGATCGACCAACACGCTTCAGAGGGATACATAGAACATGTTAGTCGATCTTTATTCGGTCGGACAAACTCAGTTGAGTCAAACGTCGAACTTATCATGAACTTAATTCGCTCCGTTTAGTTCGACAGTCTCGTAAAGTTCGAAGTTTGACCTGAGTAAGAAACTCTTTGTCGTTTCAGTAATTGTGACATTCCGCGGCTTTCAATAGAGAGTTTAAGCATGACGTTTACGGCAAACGTCAAACGGCAAAAATGAAACTTTTGCCGTCTGTCTTCAGTTCTCCGTACAGTAGAATCAAAATATTGTATTTGCAGCAAATAGTAAGAGACACTTTTCTTATTTTTGTATGATTTATTTAAGGATTACAAGAAAAGAATAGAAAATCAGAGGTGACCTTTGCCCGTTCGCCGTCACTTGTATTTGCGCGGCAAAAAAATCACAAAATCTGCTCAGTTTTTCAGCCATTTTTTCGACGGGACTTTCTGTAAGGCGGTGGAAAATTTGAACTTTCCTTAATCTGATCACGAGATTACCTTGTTGATCTGTTGGTCTGATATAATAGCTGAAAACCGAGATTCAGTGGACCCAATCAGAAAGCTAGAAATACTCACACGATGATGATTTTGTTGAAATAATTTGTCTGTAACACAGGGGTACTCGGGCAAAGAATTCGAGTTCTCCAGCTAGGATTCAAACTTACATCTCAAATAAATAATAAATAAATAAATTGCACTATCTAGACAAGAGATTTTAGAAAGGAAGCCTTTTCAGTCTTAGCTGGTTTTCAAGCGGGTCCTGTATCCTGCTCGATTGGAATTCGGAGATGTTGCTTTTTGAGTCAGGGAGGAAAACCGAACAACCCGGTAAAAAAAGCCCTCATCAGAGCATGGCTAGAACCAACAACAAAACTCAATCCACATCTAGCACCAGGCAGAATCGTTCCCAGGCCACATGGATGGGAGTCGAGCGTTCTCAGTGGTCGACTCCCGCGAGCTGGACAACCCAGGAGTTTTTTCCCGGGTATGCCGGTAGTGCCAATGAAGGAAAAAAAATCGTCTTCTCATATATTTAGCTATATTCACCAGGCTAAATATCCACCAACATTTCATTTATTATCAAAGCAAAACTTGATAAATGCACACTAAGAACGGTACTTTAATAAAACACAGCACCCTACTTAAGTGTTACAATTTTGCAATCGTGAATTGGGTATATGATCCAACTCTATAGCGTGAATACTTCAGTGATAAAAATAAATGTTGAAAAACGGTACCGACCATCCGCGGCTTTAAAACTACAACTGAAAATAAGCTATCCTCATCTTAACACTCGAATAATCGCACCTTAGTCTTAAGTCAAAGCATAGAACATAACACTATCACATGGCCCTATACCTCGGATTGAAATAAAAGAGATTACAGCAAAAAAACACAAGGCTCAAAACGATGCGTCCGTCCCATCGCCTCCGTTCACTTGCCAATGGCTTTAAGCTCACGGTCCATCTGGCACAACACACAGGTGGGGCAAAACATCACAAGTAGGGAGTCGTTGCAAGAGAGCCCTGGATAAAGAACAACAAGGGTCAGGTTAGTGATAAAAGATTTTAGAAAATAGCCAAAGAAAATACGCGCGCTGATTGTTAAAAAGTCTAAGCCGTGTATTACACTGTGATAAAACACGACTGACATTTGAGAACACGAGGAAATGTAGAAAACCCGAGCCGCATTTCTACAATTCTCTCGTGTTCTCAAATGCCCGGAGTATTTTATCACAATGTAATACACGGCTTAGGCTTCTTCATTTGCTTTAATTATGATATCGATTTTACACGCGTAAAACGATAAAACACGCTTTTCCTCTGTTTTATTCTCTGTTTTAATACAGATTGGACCCTGCGCGGGGCGACCCTAAAAGCCGGAATGACGGAACCGGCGGCAGAACGGCGGGAAATCACTCCAAATCCTAAAAGATGGAATCGTGGAACGGCGGAAAATCCCCCGAAATCATAAAGACAGAATCGCAAGCTTGTAAATTATCGGCCTAGTTTGAGACGCATGGTCAAGTTCCTGTCTGTCGTCTAAAGTACAGCAGTGCTGGTTAAAGACAAGTACATTGGCAGTCTTAATATCTCGATGAACTATCCCGAGGTCATACAAATGTGCAAGCCCGGCTGCCGTTTCCAGGGGGATTTTTCTTGGAAAGGAAATTGGTCGATTGCCTCATTCTCGCGAAGATGTTGTAGAAGTCTGTCCAGACTGCTAACAATTGCTGAGCCGCCGAAAGGAGTGAAGTCGAAAAACAATTATTCAAGCATCATTGTACATGGTTCCATGTATGCAGCTTTAAATTTGACCATATGTTCACTGTTAATGCCATGGAGAATTTTTGCTAATAAAAAGACGTTTCTCTTGATCGTCCTCACTCAGTAGCTTTTTTATCACAACCTTCTCATCATGCCCGTTCCTGGCGACAAAAACCAAACCAAACTATCCGCGGCCGATAGGCTCTTCTTTTTCCCGCAAATTCCGAAATTGAAATAGTGGAACACTATGGCACTCCATTAGACTTCCCCTTTAGGGAGGGCAATTTAAACGTCATATTCAGTGCACACTAGCTCATACTGAGTCGACGATTTGCGCTTTGTTACCTTCGTCGTAAATTTCATCTGCACGTGGCCGCGTGTTGTCGCTGGCTGTCAAATCTGTCACGCCCTTGACATGTCCCAGATGTTATGTTTACAGTAATTTTATTCGATTCCCACTGAATCGAAATATATTTCAAGGAAGTAACTTGTTTTTTGAACAATACAGCAAATTCACGACTTCTTGTCTCTTAACGCTGCCGCACACTAGCCGATTTTTTGTCGCAGAGCTGCAGATTTTCTGTCGGGGTTAAATCGGGTTAAAATTTGTCGGGACATCAGCTTGCCGCACACTAGCCGATTTTTTATCGCGGCTAACCCAATTTAGGCTTGGGCCCAGTCGATTTCCGCCATGCTGGAAAAAAACGCTTGTTCACGTGACACTCATGACAATCCCTCATTGGTGAGGTACGCGCGAGCCTCGACAAATTGTCTTGGTCCACCGCACACTAGCCGACAAGGCCCGACAAGACGTTTTGAGATCTAGCACTGTCAGATATCGCCCGACAAGCCCCGATTTTGTCGCAGACTTGTCTGAATTCACCACACACTAGCCGACAAGTGAAGATTTTCTGTCGGCCGACAAAAAATCGACTAGTGTGCAGCGGCCTTTAGACGTTGTGGTGATTTTTCGCCGATCTGTGGCTTTTAGGATTTACCTCGCTTCGTCTGCACAGCGTGACGGAGTGACGGCGTGACACAACCTTTCACATGTCGATTTTGTCGCTTTGTTCGACTGTAATATGCGAAAGCCACACGAGAATTGGTAGCAGAAATCTAAAGGATAACAAATTCTTAACAACAACAGGAGAACTTATTATTTTACACGGGGGAGAGGGTCGGCTCAAACCCGTGCCTTTTTTCACTTTCCCTAACTCCTCTTGGAATATATTGGGTGATTTTCCATTATTCCATCTTTTAGGATTTCGGGAGATTTTCCGCCGTTTTGCCGTTCCGCGGTTCCATCTTTTAGGATTTGGGATCATATTCCGCCGATCCGTGATTCCTCCATTTCACCGTTCCATCACTGCGTCCCCCCTGCGCGGGCTCTGATCGACCAAAAACTTATGTTTTATCAGGGTACAAAACAAAGAAAAAGCGTGCTTTATTGTTCTGCGCGCGTAAAATCTTTATCATGATATATCGTTTATATTAATCTGTGATAAAACACTCCAGACATAAGGTGAGTGTTACCAAAGATCTTCGAGTACTGCTGTCTCCTGCTCCAGGCCTATCGCGAAAACGAACGAACCTTTAATCTTTCTTTAATTCACTACATCTATTTCTTTCTAGGAACAGGTGCGAAGGACTAGCCGAATGAGTGTACTCACCTGAATATGCTGCTCTGCTCTCAACTTGGCCCTAAGAGTGAATGGAGCGATCTCAGAGCAACAGCAACCATAGAGAAATCCTTCACCCATACGGCTAGAGATGTTGCACAACAGGAAGCAAGGACAGCACCAACCCATGAGGCCTGTTCAGACACAATAAAACTGACTCAAACAAAATCTACGTTATTTTGCGTGACGCGAAACTTTGCCTGAGACAACAAAACGAAACCACATCATTCTGTCACGTAACGCACGATGAGAAACTCTGCGAGATTTTTACCTTTTACCGAAAGCTCCACACCAGCTTCGTCCCCAAGGCGCTTCTCCCGCCAAATATGAAGGGAAAAGACCCTGGGGACAGGTTGGCTCCAAAGAAGACTGGTATTTAATTAGTCATATTCGTATTCCCGGTATTGGACTGAACTAGCTTGCAACCGCGGCTAATGTCAGAGTCTTTTCGAGTGCAAATGACTTAAATCTCTTTTTAATGATAATCCCCCGCATGAGCCTCCATTGCATGCTAGTTCCAGTCCATTACCGAGAATACAAATATGGTCCGTTGGTTTAATAAAATCACTTCTAGGTGAGTTCGAAATGAGTCTTACTTACAATGATTCTTTGGGGAAAATACCTAAGAAGGCTACTGAAAAGAAACGGTTAACTTACAGGAGCCAATATCATCAAAGCAGCTAAATATGCCTGAATTCCAGTCCCTCAGAACTTGGGTTTGTTGCAGAACAACAGTGGTTCCTGGTTGAGCTGTTACAACTTGTGCCATGTTGAGATGGAGTTGTTATAAACTCTGTAGCGTATATCTGGCGTGAGGCAAGAAAGAGTCAATCGCAGGTTTACACTGTCACGCAATCAAAAAAAATCGTAACCATTCAATAAACTAACCCAAGAATCTGCGTTACGACACATGATTGATATGTAAACAACATCCCGAAATTTAGGTCTCCCTGGGTTTTCATTCGCACGGTTTCCGGAAAAGTGTTTCACTCAAATTTATAGAGCTCTGTGAGGAGAAGCCATGTTGGTGACCCCCGGACGGGCCGCCATTTTAATGTCACGTAATGCTTGAACTTGGGAAATTCAAACGAAGTGGCGCGTCCAGACCTTGAGCTAAGGAGTGGTTTTGTTTTACTTGCCCTGCCGGCTTTTCTTCCTTCTGTTATTTCTTCTTTTTTTACCCAAAATAAGGGGGGAGGGTTCGGGGGACCCCCCTCCTAGATCCGCCAATTATGAAGAACCCCGTTGAGCTTAAACACCGTAAAACGTTAAGGTATTAGAGGGTCTTACATCTGATGAAACTAAAACTTCAGAAGGATTATTAAGTTTTAATTTCGGGAAATGATGGCGTCACATGAAGACCGGCAATATTTTGTAACTTTGTAATAGGTAAGGACGCAAACCAAATGGTGTAGTCGTGTGGTTAACCTACTTCTTGGACGAAAACTATGTTCCGTTTGACAATATGCGTGGGTCGATCGAGGGAATTTATTCAGATTAAGTTAAAAATTCGATTCCAATAGGAGATACGGTCTTCTAATTACGACAAAAATGCTATTTACATCTAAAGAGGCTACCCACGCATCGTGGTAACATTGGTCAAGTTTGTCAAGTTCCTTCAATTTAAACGTAATCACAAATCGTGACATTGTCCCTAAGTTAACAAAGTTTTGAAGCCCAGTACCACGGTAAACTATTTTATCGTATTTCATTTTTTGTCACCCGTTTATTGCCAATAAAAAAACACGTGACGGTGTCTTGAATTTCCTGTTACAAAACTGTTCAGTCTTCTCAAACAACGCTATTTCTACTTTCGTTTTACAAAGTATCTGTTCCAGACATAAATAATTCAGAGTTTTCTCCATGGCAAAGATTTCACGAACAAGCGCCAATACGATAACTTAAGAAAAATGAAACTTTGAAACTTTTTCCTTTTAATAGATTTATCCAATAAAGTTGTACGAAAAAACGTAGGCAGCAAGTGATAAGGTATCCATCCATCCAATCTCTCACATCATGTTATCGACCTCATTACAATCGAAGGTCTTTCAATCGATTTTTGTGTCGGCATTCCCGAATTGGTGGTTATTAAAATATTGTTTTGTTTGCGAATAGTTTAGCAACAAATCTTTATATAATTTATTCATGGGTTCAGAGAGCAGAAAAACAATCAGGATATGACGACACGGCCACAATGCGGAAAAAATAATTTAATATCGACGAACTTGGCTGACCAAATACACATTCCTGGCTGTATACACTGAATGAACATGTTTAATTAGGGCGTTTTATGTCAAAGGTCGTCTCGTTGTCGCGTAATGTCACGATTTCAATAGAAAAAAACATCTTTTGTCTGAAGTTTCTAAGGAGACCGATCAACATTCAATAAACAGACTTTCAACGGGTTCAAACCCAAAACACGCCATAATGCCACCGTACAATGATGAATTTTTATCCCGTGTGCATTGCAATGCCCTCAAACTTTGAACTTTCCCTGTATAACACGCGGGATAATTTTTGTGAGCTATTAAATTGACGCCTTTTTCTGTAAATAACAACAAGGTGACACGACAGTAGAAATGCTAACTAAGGCATAAAAAATGTTATAGTTTGGCCTTTTGATGCGAGTGAAAATTTCAAGATCTATTACTGCGTCGATCAATCGAAAAAGGTTGCGTGACAAGAAAATCTATGACGGCTGCCAAATGTTTCAGGTAATTTACACCCGAATAACATGATATGAATTTAATGCCAAGAGAATATTCAAAATGTGTTCCTCGATTTGACAAGGTTTTCGACGAAACAAAGTTACTTTAGCAAACAAAAATAAACGAAACATCTGGAACGAAACTCGTTTAACTCGATGACACATTGGACGGGATAGTTTTCCACTATAAAGACAAAATTAGAGCTCTACCCTTGAGCTCTACAAACACTATACGGCTTAATTCGATAACTCAGTCTTCTGGCACACAAAACGCGCAGTTAATCATCGGAAATGACGTTTATTTTGAAACAAGATGAGCGCTGGGTTTAGAAAATCAGTCTAACATGAGCTCTCTTGATCAAGATCACATTGAAATGCGAGAGAATGGTTATTACAATAGCCCGAAACTGTAAGTTGTACATTGTATGCACAGAAGCACGATCGATCAGTCGGTGGTTTTGCGTGAAAACAATTCAGGAAAACAAAAACAGAAAAAAGTTAAGACAGCCCGAATATAAATGTTTTCGACACTAATCCAAAGATAGGTCGGGATCTACAGTGCTCTGTACTGGTGTTTCAATTTAGATCATCGAAAAGGTCGATTCTGTATGCGAAGAGCGGCATGGACAATATATGCAGGGAATGACTGCAGCAGAGCAGAATATTTAATACGCACCCTGTTATGTGCGTGATCTTCTTTCTACCTGTCCAAGTCCCCAAGGAACGAACGAGTGTGGCTTACAATGGCTCTCTTTAAAGGCTATCAAAAACCTGTTAATTACCTAACAGAAACGGCGCTTTTGCGCCGAAATAAGCGCTCCTTCTACACAACAAAGGCGTTAAGCTTCTGGTTGTTTTTAAAAACTATGTTTATCACGCGTCCCTGATATCGTTTTCCACATCCCATGGCCCAAGATAACGAAGTTTGAGCCCCGGTTCAAGCACAAATGACTACCCAGACAAGACCAAAGACGAAAACAGATTCTCCTACCTTCACAGAAAGAGCGCAGATCGGGAACAAACACTCCTTGAAGAAGATGAAACACACCTCCAGAAATTTTTATCAGAGATTTCGATTGATTGGCCACGCCAAATATGCAATGAGGCTTGACAATGATTTCTTCACACCGTAAAAAAATCTATGACGTCAGAGTTGCCTTGGACACTGAGGCACGAGTTAATCGCGTGGTAACTTGGTAATTCTTAACTATTCGTTTAATAATTAGCAGAATAGTTCATCACCAACAATGTGTAATCTCAGTTAGCAAACTTTCGTGGAAGCCATAGGGATTCTCGTTGTAATACAATAATCACAATACTGTACTGTCGCTGGCGTTATTGAAATTCGTGACAAAACAAGAGCGTTATTGCAATTGCAAGTAACTTAACTTGTAAGGACATATGGTTTCCATCTGTAACCATCAGCACCTAATGGCACCTGTACCTGTAGTGACACGCTGAAAAGGCATTAAGAACATCTGTTATTAACCTTGTAACGTTTTATTCACCATGATGGATGGTTAAAAATGTTAATACCTTGCAAATTTAACTACTGGCCGTGAAATTCTCTCCGAGCCTCCCACAGATGCTCTTTGGGAGAAGATCGCGTGACGGGCACAAAGTCTGCATCATTCTCGTCCCCATAGCCCTTTTCTCATCTCTTAGCCGGTGAAGCCTTGGCAAGAGAATCGAAGGGCTCTGGAGACATACGATTTTCGAATTAATTTGAATGTTTTTGGTTGGCTTGAGCGGAAGTCAAAATGTTCGCGCGGATTGCTGGCACGAAAATATGAAACAGCTGTGACCAGCGGCGTTTACAATGTAATAATGGAGGACATGGAGGATTTGGGAGAAATGTCTCAAATTAGTAAAATCCAACTAGTGGTCTATTATCAATGCTGCGTTCTGATTGGTTGGGCTACTAGTAGGCTATTTGTTATAGCCCACTAGTAGCGAAAAGCACCGGCTTTGAAAACCAAAACAATGGCTTTAAGGCGGGGGTACACCCGAAAGCCGTATTTTGGCTGGGTTTTATGTTTTTAATGCAAATATCTCGTTTGCGTTTCAAGCAATCAAGAATCTCTATGCTCATTTCACATATCTATCTTTTGGGTCTTTTTGTAAATTTTTTGGTGATTTTTAGGTATATTTGGAGATAAATAGTTTTTCTCAAAGGATTAGTAAAATTTATGGAAATAGGAAATTTGGAAGATTTGGTGTTGTTTTAAAATTAGAGTTTGAAGTTAAAAATAGGTAGATACACTCCAAACAGTTGCCCAACAACCTGGGGTGCCATTGTGCGGTCGGGCAACTGTCTGGTGGTGTTCCAAAACCCTTTTTTTCCCCTTTCAACCTCTCTTTAAACTTACCAAAATTTAAATTTAAATTCGGGTTTACCCCCGCCTTAACTAGCGAAAGATGTTTTGTCTCGATATTTTCTCGACCAACTAGTTGGATTTTACTAAAACAATTATTCCTCTCGTCCTAATGGGCTCTGAGTCAATAGCCCATTCGGCCTTCGGCCTCATGAGCTATTGACTCAGAGCCCATTAGGACGAGAGGAATAATTGTTTTAGTAAAATCCAACTAGTTGGTCGAGAAAATATCGAGACAAAACATCTTTCGCTAGTTAAGGCGGGGGTAAACCCGAATTTAAATTTAAATTTTGGTAAGTTTAAAGAGAGGTTGAAAGGGGAAAAAAAGGGTTTTGGAACACCACCAGACAGTTGCCCGACCGCACAATGGCACCCCAGGTTGTTGGGCAACTGTTTGGAGTGTATCTACCTATTTTTAACTTCAAACTCTAATTTTAAAACAACACCAAATCTTCCAAATTTCCTATTTCCATAAATTTTACTAATCCTTTGAGAAAAACTATTTATCTCCAAATATACCTAAAAATCACCAAAAAATTTACAAAAAGACCCAAAAGATAGATATGTGAAATGAGCATAGAGATTCTTGATTGCTTGAAACGCAAACGAGATATTTGCATTAAAAACATAAAACCCAGCCAAAATACGGCTTTCGGGTGTACCCCCGCCTTAAAGCCATTGTTTTGGTTTTCAAAGCCGGTGCTTTTCGCTACTAGTGGGCTATAACAAATAGCCTACTAGTAGCCCAACCAATCAGAACGCAGCATTGATAATAGACCACTAGTTGGATTTTACTAATTTGAGACATTTCTCCCAAATCCTCCATGTCCTCCATTTATATTACATTGTAAACGCCGCTGGTCACAGCTGTTTCATATTTTCGTGCCAGCAATCCGCGCGAACATTTTGACTTCCGCTCAAGCCAACCAAAAACATTCAAATTAATTCGAAAATCGTATGTCTCCAGAGCCCTTCGATTCTCTTGCCAAGGCTTCACCGGCTAAGAGATGAGAAAAGGGCTATGGGGACGAGAATGATGCAGACTTTGTGCCCGTCACGCGATCTTCTCCCAAAGAGCATCTGTGGGAGGCTCGGAGAGAATTTCACGGCCAGTAGTTAAATTTGCAAGGTATTAACATTTTTAACCATCCATCATGGTGAATAAAACGTTACAAGGTTAATAACAGATGTTCTTAATGCCTTTTCAGCGTGTCACTACAGGTACAGGTGCCATTAGGTGCTGATGGTTACAGATGGAAACCATATGTCCTTACAAGTTAAGTTACTTGCAATTGCAATAACGCTCTTGTTTTGTCACGAATTTCAATAACGCCAGCGACAGTACAGTATTGTGATTATTGTATTACAACGAGAATCCCTATGGCTTCCACGAAAGTTTGCTAACTGAGATTACACATTGTTGGTGATGAACTATTCTGCTAATTATTAAACGAATAGTTAAGAATTACCAAGTTACCACGCGATTAACTCGTGCCTCAGTGTCCAAGGCAACTCTGACGTCATAGATTTTTTTACGGTGTGAAGAAATCATTGTCAAGCCTCATTGCATATTTGGCGTGGCCAATCAATCGAAATCTCTGATAAAAATTTCTGGAGGTGTGTTTCATCTTCTTCAAGGAGTGTTTGTTCCCGATCTGCGCTCTTTCTGTGAAGGTAGGAGAATCTGTTTTCGTCTTTGGTCTTGTCTGGGTAGTCATTTGTGCTTGAACCGGGGCTCAAACTTCGTTATCTTGGGCCATGGGATGTGGAAAACGATATCAGGGACGCGTGATAAACATAGTTTTTAAAAACAACCAGAAGCTTAACGCCTTTGTTGTGTAGAAGGAGCGCTTATTTCGGCGCAAAAGCGCCGTTTCTGTTAGGTAATTAACAGGTTTTTGATAGCCTTTAAAGAGAGCCATTGTAAGCCACACTCGTTCGTTCCTTGGGGACTTGGACAGGTAGAAAGAAGATCACGCACATAACAGGGTGCGTATTAAATATTCTGCTCTGCTGCAGTCATTCCCTGCATATATTGTCCATGCCGCTCTTCGCATACAGAATCGACCTTTTCGATGATCTAAATTGAAACACCAGTACAGAGCACTGTAGATCCCGACCTATCTTTGGATTAGTGTCGAAAACATTTATATTCGGGCTGTCTTAACTTTTTTCTGTTTTTGTTTTCCTGAATTGTTTTCACGCAAAACCACCGACTGATCGATCGTGCTTCTGTGCATACAATGTACAACTTACAGTTTCGGGCTATTGTAATAACCATTCTCTCGCATTTCAATGTGATCTTGATCAAGAGAGCTCATGTTAGACTGATTTTCTAAACCCAGCGCTCATCTTGTTTCAAAATAAACGTCATTTCCGATGATTAACTGCGCGTTTTGTGTGCCAGAAGACTGAGTTATCGAATTAAGCCGTATAGTGTTTGTAGAGCTCAAGGGTAGAGCTCTAATTTTGTCTTTATAGTGGAAAACTATCCCGTCCAATGTGTCATCGAGTTAAACGAGTTTCGTTCCAGATGTTTCGTTTATTTTTGTTTGCTAAAGTAACTTTGTTTCGTCGAAAACCTTGTCAAATCGAGGAACACATTTTGAATATTCTCTTGGCATTAAATTCATATCATGTTATTCGGGTGTAAATTACCTGAAACATTTGGCAGCCGTCATAGATTTTCTTGTCACGCAACCTTTTTCGATTGATCGACGCAGTAATAGATCTTGAAATTTTCACTCGCATCAAAAGGCCAAACTATAACATTTTTTATGCCTTAGTTAGCATTTCTACTGTCGTGTCACCTTGTTGTTATTTACAGAAAAAGGCGTCAATTTAATAGCTCACAAAAATTATCCCGCGTGTTATACAGGGAAAGTTCAAAGTTTGAGGGCATTGCAATGCACACGGGATAAAAATTCATCATTGTACGGTGGCATTATGGCGTGTTTTGGGTTTGAACCCGTTGAAAGTCTGTTTATTGAATGTTGATCGGTCTCCTTAGAAACTTCAGACAAAAGATGTTTTTTTCTATTGAAATCGTGACATTACGCGACAACGAGACGACCTTTGACATAAAACGCCCTAATTAAACATGTTCATTCAGTGTATACAGCCAGGAATGTGTATTTGGTCAGCCAAGTTCGTCGATATTAAATTATTTTTTCCGCATTGTGGCCGTGTCGTCATATCCTGATTGTTTTTCTGCTCTCTGAACCCATGAATAAATTATATAAAGATTTGTTGCTAAACTATTCGCAAACAAAACAATATTTTAATAACCACCAATTCGGGAATGCCGACACAAAAATCGATTGAAAGACCTTCGATTGTAATGAGGTCGATAACATGATGTGAGAGATTGGATGGATGGATACCTTATCACTTGCTGCCTACGTTTTTTCGTACAACTTTATTGGATAAATCTATTAAAAGGAAAAAGTTTCAAAGTTTCATTTTTCTTAAGTTATCGTATTGGCGCTTGTTCGTGAAATCTTTGCCATGGAGAAAACTCTGAATTATTTATGTCTGGAACAGATACTTTGTAAAACGAAAGTAGAAATAGCGTTGTTTGAGAAGACTGAACAGTTTTGTAACAGGAAATTCAAGACACCGTCACGTGTTTTTTTATTGGCAATAAACGGGTGACAAAAAATGAAATACGATAAAATAGTTTACCGTGGTACTGGGCTTCAAAACTTTGTTAACTTAGGGACAATGTCACGATTTGTGATTACGTTTAAATTGAAGGAACTTGACAAACTTGACCAATGTTACCACGATGCGTGGGTAGCCTCTTTAGATGTAAATAGCATTTTTGTCGTAATTAGAAGACCGTATCTCCTATTGGAATCGAATTTTTAACTTAATCTGAATAAATTCCCTCGATCGACCCACGCATATTGTCAAACGGAACATAGTTTTCGTCCAAGAAGTAGGTTAACCACACGACTACACCATTTGGTTTGCGTCCTTACCTATTACAAAGTTACAAAATATTGCCGGTCTTCATGTGACGCCATCATTTCCCGAAATTAAAACTTAATAATCCTTCTGAAGTTTTAGTTTCATCAGATGTAAGACCCTCTAATACCTTAACGTTTTACGGTGTTTAAGCTCAACGGGGTTCTTCATAATTGGCGGATCTAGGAGGGGGGTCCCCCGAACCCTCCCCCCTTATTTTGGGTAAAAAAAGAAGAAATAACAGCAGGAAGAAAAGCCGGCAGGGCAAGTAAAACAAAACCACTCCTTAGCTCAAGGTCTGGACGCGCCACTACGTTTGAATTTCCCAAGTTCAAGCATTACGTGACATTAAAATGGCGGCCCGTCCGGGGGTCACCAACATGGCTTCTCCTCACAGAGCTCTATAAATTTGAGTGAAACACTTTTCCGGAAACCGTGCGAATGAAAACCCAGGGAGACCTAAATTTCGGGATGTTGTTTACATATCAATCATGTGTCGTAACGCAGATTCTTGAGTTAGTTTATTGAATGGTTACGATTTTTTTTGATTGCGTGACAGTGTAAACCTGCGATTGACTCTTTCTTGCCTCACGCCAGATATACGCTACAGAGTTTATAACAACTCCATCTCAACATGGCACAAGTTGTAACAGCTCAACCAGGAACCACTGTTGTTGTGCAACAAACCCAAGTTCTGAGGGACTGGAATTCGGGCATATTTAGCTGCCTTGATGATATTGGCTCCTGTAAGTTAACCGTTTCTTTTTCAGTAGCCTTCTTAGGTATTTTCCCCAAAGAATCATTGTAAGTAAGACTCATTTCGAACTCACCTAGAAGTGATTTTATTAAACCAACAGACCATATTTGTATTCTCGGTAATGGACTGGAACTAGCATGCAATGGAGGCTCATGCGGGGGATTATCATTAAAAGAGATTTAAGTCATTTGCACTCGAAAAGACTCTGACATTAGCCTCGGTTGCAAGCTAGTTCAGTCCAATACCGGGAATACGAATATGACTAATTAAATACCAGTCTTCTTTGGAGCCAACCTTGTCCCCAGGGTCTTTTCCCTTCATATTTGGCGGGAGAAGCGCCTTGGGGACGAAGCTGGTGTGGAGCTTTCGGTAAAAGGTAAAAATCTCGCAGAGTTTCTCATCGTGCGTTACGTGACAGAATGATGTGGTTTCGTTTTGTTGTCTCAGGCAAAGTTTCGCGTCACGCAAAATAACGTAGATTTTGTTTGAGTCAGTTTTATTGTGTCTGAACAGGCCTCATGGGTTGGTGCTGTCCTTGCTTCCTGTTGTGCAACATCTCTAGCCGTATGGGTGAAGGATTTCTCTATGGTTGCTGTTGCTCTGAGATCGCTCCATTCACTCTTAGGGCCAAGTTGAGAGCAGAGCAGCATATTCAGGTGAGTACACTCATTCGGCTAGTCCTTCGCACCTGTTCCTAGAAAGAAATAGATGTAGTGAATTAAAGAAAGATTAAAGGTTCGTTCGTTTTCGCGATAGGCCTGGAGCAGGAGACAGCAGTACTCGAAGATCTTTGGTAACACTCACCTTATGTCTGGAGTGTTTTATCACAGATTAATATAAACGATATATCATGATAAAGATTTTACGCGCGCAGAACAATAAAGCACGCTTTTTCTTTGTTTTGTACCCTGATAAAACATAAGTTTTTGGTCGATCAGAGCCCGCGCAGGGGGGACGCAGTGATGGAACGGTGAAATGGAGGAATCACGGATCGGCGGAATATGATCCCAAATCCTAAAAGATGGAACCGCGGAACGGCACAACGGCGGAAAATCTCCCGAAATCCTAAAGATGGAATAATGGAAAATCACCCAATATATTCCAAGAGGAGTTAGGGAAAGTGAAAAAAGGCACGGGTTTGAGCCGACCCTCTCCCCCGTGTAAAATAATAAGTTCTCCTGTTGTTGTTAAGAATTTGTTATCCTTTAGATTTCTGCTACCAATTCTCGTGTGGCTTTCGCATATTACAGTCGAACAAAGCGACAAAATCGACATGTGAAAGGTTGTGTCACGCCGTCACTCCGTCACGCTGTGCAGACGAAGCGAGGTAAATCCTAAAAGCCACAGATCGGCGAAAAATCACCACAACGTCTAAAGGCCGCTGCACACTAGTCGATTTTTTGTCGGCCGACAGAAAATCTTCACATGTCGGCTAGTGTGTGGTGAATTCAGACAAGTCTGCGACAAAATCGGGGCTTGTCGGGCGATATCTGACATTGCTAGATCTCAAAACGTCTTGTCGGGCCTTGTCGGCTAGTGTGCGGTGGACCAAGACAATTTGTCGAGGCTCGCGCGTACCTCACTCAATGAGGGATTGTCATGAGTGTCACGTGAACAAGCGTTTTTTTTCCAGCATGGCGGAAATCGACTGGGCCCCAAGCCTAAATTGGGTTAGCCGCGATAAAAAATCGGCTAGTGTGCGGCAAGCTGATGTCCCGACAAATTTTAACCCGATTTAACCCCGACAGAAAATCTGCAGCTCTGCGACAAAAAATCGGCTAGTGTGCGGCAGCGTTAAGAGACAAGAAGTCGTGAATTTGCTGTATTGTTCAAAAAACAAGTTACTTCCTTGAAATATATTTCGATTCAGTGGGAATCGAATAAAATTACTGTAAACATAACATCTGGGACATGTCAAGGGCGTGACAGATTTGACAGCCAGCGACAACACGCGGCCACGTGCAGATGAAATTTACGACGAAGGTAACAAAGCGCAAATCGTCGACTCAGTATGAGCTAGTGTGCACTGAATATGACGTTTAAATTGCCCTCCCTAAGGGGAAGTCTAATGGAGTGCCATAGTGTTCCACTATTTCAATTTCGGAATTTGCGGGAAAAAGAAGAGCCTATCGGCCGCGGATAGTTTGGTTTGGTTTTTGTCGCCAGGAACGGGCATGATGAGAAGGTTGTGATAAAAAAGCTACTGAGTGAGGACGATCAAGAGAAACGTCTTTTTATTAGCAAAAATTCTCCATGGCATTAACAGTGAACATATGGTCAAATTTAAAGCTGCATACATGGAACCATGTACAATGATGCTTGAATAATTGTTTTTCGACTTCACTCCTTTCGGCGGCTCAGCAATTGTTAGCAGTCTGGACAGACTTCTACAACATCTTCGCGAGAATGAGGCAATCGACCAATTTCCTTTCCAAGAAAAATCCCCCTGGAAACGGCAGCCGGGCTTGCACATTTGTATGACCTCGGGATAGTTCATCGAGATATTAAGACTGCCAATGTACTTGTCTTTAACCAGCACTGCTGTACTTTAGACGACAGACAGGAGCTTGACCATGCGTCTCAAACTAGGCCGATAATTTACAAGCTTGCGATTCTGTCTTTTATGATTTCGGGGGATTTTCCGCCGTTCCACGATTCCATCTTTTAGGATTTGGAGTGATTTCCCGCCGTTCTGCCGCCGGTTCCGTCATTCCGGCTTTTAGGGTCGCCCCGCGCAGGGTCCAATCTGTATTAAAACAGAGAATAAAACAGAGGAAAAGCGTGTTTTATCGTTTTACGCGTGTAAAATCGATATCATAATTAAAGCAAATGAAGAAGCCTAAGCCGTGTATTACATTGTGATAAAATACTCCGGGCATTTGAGAACACGAGAGAATTGTAGAAATGCGGCTCGGGTTTTCTACATTTCTCTCGTGTTCTCAAATGTCCGTCGTGTTTTATCACAGTGTAATACACGGCTTAGACTTTTTAACAATCAGCGCGCGTATTTTCTTTGGCTATTTTCTAAAATCTTTATCACTAACCTGACCCTTGTTGTTCTTTATCCAGGGCTCTCTTTGCAACGACTCCCTACTTGTGATGTTTTGCCCCGCCTGTGTGTTGTGCCAGATGGACCGTGAGCTTAAAGCCATTGGCAAGTGAACGGAGGCGATGGGACGGACGCATCGTTTTGAGCCTTGTGTTTTTTTGCTGTAATCTCTTTTATTTCAATCCGAGGTATAGGGCCATGTGATAGTGTTATGTTCTATGCTTTGACTTAAGACTAAGGTGCGATTATTCGAGTGTTAAGATGAGGATAGCTTATTTTCAGTTGTAGTTTTAAAGCCGGATGGTCGGTACCGTTTTTCAACATTTATTTTTATCACTGAAGTATTCACGCTATAGAGTCGGATCATATACCCAATTCACGATTGCAAAATTGTAACACTTAAGTAGGGTGCTGTGTTTTATTAAAGTACCGTTCTTAGTGTGCATTTATCAAGTTTTGCTTTGATAATAAATGAAATGTTGGTGGATATTTAGCCTGGTGAATATAGCTAAATATATGAGAAGACGATTTTTTTCCTTCATTGGCACTACCGGCATACCCGGGAAAAAACTCCTGGGTTGTCCAGCTCGCGGGAGTCGACCACTGAGAACGCTCGACTCCCATCCATGTGGCCTGGGAACGATTCTGCCTGGTGCTAGATGTGGATTGAGTTTGTTGTTGGTTCTAGCCATGCTCTGATGAGGGTCTTTTTTTACCGGGTTGTTCGGTTTTCCTCCCTGACTCAAAAAGCAACATCTCCGAATTCCAATTCGAGCAGGATACAGGACCCGCTTGAAAACCAGCTAAGACTGAAGAGGCTTCCTTTCTAAAATCTCTTGTCTAGATAGTGCAGTTTATTTATTTATTATTTATTTATGATGTATAGTTTGAATCCTAGCTGGAGAACTCGAATTCTTTGCCCGAGTACCCCTGTGTTACAGACAAATTATTTCAACAAAATCATCATCGCTGTGAGTATTTCTAGCTTTCTGATTGGTCCACTGAATCTCGGTTTTCAGCTATTATATCAGACCAACAGATCAACAAGGTAATCTCGTGATCAGATTAAGGAAAGTTCAAATTTTCCACCGCCTTACAGAAAGTCCCGTCGAAAAAATTGGCTGAAAAACTGAGCAGATTTTGTGATTTTTTTGCCGCGCAAATACAAGTGACGGCGAACGGCAAAGGTCACCTCTGATTTTCTATTCTTTTCTTGTAATCCTTAAATAAATCATACAAAAATAGAAAAGTGTCTCTTACTATTTGCTGCAAATACAATATTTTGATTCTACTGTACGGAGAACTGAAGACAGACGGCAAAAGTTTCATTTTTGCCGTTTGACGTTTGCCGTAACGTCATGCTTAAACTCTCTATTGAAAGCCGCGGAATGTCACAATTACTGAAACGACAAAGAGTTTCTTACTCAGGTCAAACTTCGAACTTTACGAGACTGTCGAACTAAACGGAGCGAATTAAGTTCATGATAAGTTCGACGTTTGACTCAACTGAGTTTGTCCGACCGAATAAAGATCGACTAACATGTTCTATGTATCCCTCTGAAGCGTGTTGGTCGATCTAAATTCGACTTAAGTTCGATGTTTGACCCAATGCCAGAGCTCTTTCCGCTTGGATCGACTTGAGGCTTGCAGGTGCTTTGTAAGTGTACAGCAAAAGCAACTAAATAGTCACTGGGAAATCTTAAAACCAACGCAGCTTTGTTTCAGAATTGAAAACAAACTTTGAGCATAAAACTGATTACCGTAAGCCGATTAGCACCCCAGTCAGTTTGAGTCTTGTCTTTCTATCCCTGGTGAAAACAGTCTGCAGCCTTGATGACAGCCACGTAAATATTGCTTCATTTAGAAAACAACGCTCTTCTCTTACTCTTTCAGCACTGAACTCTCTTACTTCGAACTTAAACAAGAGAGGAAACATCTCCTCACAACAGTTTGTTATATTTGTCACGTTAAGCTATAAAAAACCGCGAAAAATTGTCAATAAAACCAGCCTTATTACAGTAAATACTGTTTTTTATCAGTTGACAGTTTTTCACCGGTTTACGCATGACAGATAGAGTTCAAAGAGTTCGTTACCCTTGTCCAGCTAGCCCGATTCTTACACGGTCCAGGTAGTTCGCGCTTTTCTCACGCGCTCTCTCGCGCTCGTGAAAAAAGCCGCAAACGACCGTCTGAGAATCAGGCTATTGTCCAGCGGAAGGCTTTGGGAACGAGATTGGTTGCGAGCAGAAGTTTCCTCCCGTCCCGTCTGTCACGCGAGGTAGTTAAAGAATGAACACAACTCCACCAATATTACCGCCTTCGAGTTTTCATGGTATCCCTTTATTTAAATCAAACTGAAACGTCTGCATCATTCGCAATTCGATTAAATTACAGTTGATAAAACAATTATTCTACTTCCTAGAAGAATCGTCCTTGTGATGACGACAAACTGGGTGCCACGATGCCTTGAGTATTGATCACTTCGTATCTAACTAACACGGGCTTATTGAATAACTGTTAAATAATTAATGCGAATCGTAAGTTGAGTCGGGTATGATTTCATTTCCCCTTTCTATGGCCTAGTGTGTCACTCCCCCTTAAGGCGGGGGTACACCTGAATTTAAGTGAAATTTTGGTAAGTTTAAAGAGAGGTTTGAAAGGAAAAAAAAGGGTTATGGAACACCACCCAGCTAATAGGTGGAAGAAAATCACAAGTTTAACACGTCTGTCAAGATAACAAATGAAAACAGCAATTGCATGGCGTTATAGGACCGAAAACAAGCTTAGCGCCAAAAACGAGGCCAGGCCTCGTGCGATTCTAAGAAATGCCAACCAAAAGGGAGGCAAAGAGCTTTTCACCTCTTACTTAAATATGATATTTTGTAAACTTTTCGAAAATTAGCTACCTGACTGAAAACAGTCTCCTGAAGTCTCAATATCCTATGTTTTAGAGAGGTCTAGCAAAATTGTCACGTACAATTTTAAAGATTAAAAACTTCAGGCGTAGAATCTCTTGCAGTTAATGTTTACCTTTTTTTCTTGCATTTATACTGAATTATATAACCTCCCGGTCACCCCATCACACCTGTCAAAAATGTTTCACTTTCCAGCTTACAATGACTACCGACTTTTTATTGATTTGTGGATAAATGGCAACGTGAATGAATTCCTTCATTTTCAAATTGTTCATTCAGTTAACTGGAAATTACAGGTTACCCACACTATCATCGGTTAGTTGTAAAATGGAGACTTAGAGTAAAATACAGACTACATTTTAGTCATGTACTGTCAGTTATGAAACTTAAAGTGCCTATGAAGTAAAAAATAATTACTGCTTATTTGAAAGGATTTTTAAAGTAAAGAAGAATGGCGTTTTCCTTTTTGGAATATCTTTTTTGTTTAGAGATATTCATGTTTTTGTATTTTGCAAATGAAGAAAGTGATGACGTCATAGATAGTTCCACTTAAACAGTAAAACACTGAATCAAGAATATCTCCAGAAATATTTGAGCAGTGTTCTTCAACTTGGCACCACAAATGTATATACTGTGAATTTCAAAATAAGGTTATTGTTACAGAGTTTGTAAGAACGCAATTTCAACCTGACGCATGTCGCGACACCGTAACCTGCAACAACTGCTGCTGGACAAACCCTAATAAATAAAATAAATAAAATAAAATAAATAAAATAA
>JAHPZR010013471.1:27500-32500 GCA_019787425.1 Platygyra sinensis
ACCCAGCTCGTGGGCGAACGTGTTCGCGGTGAACGCGGCGTTGCGACTGTAATCCTGAATCACGCCCGCGGATTGCCGCGAACAGATCGCCATAACCTGAGCTTTGCCGCGAATGGAATCTCTCAGCGACACTCCTGTTAAAAGTTTCGTTACGTCATTTGGATACTTTCGAAGCAGTTTCTTTTTTCTGTATTTTATCAAGTTTGACAAGTACGTCTCTGCATCGTCGTCCGCTTTCACTTTGTCCTCCACGTCCCAGGTTTCTATAGCAACCAACGCGACACGCACGTGCAGCGGTTTAAAAATAGCATCCACTATATTTGCGATCTGCTTTGCGCGCAAATTTGTCTTGGTCAAGTTCTTTCCACAAGATTCAAACTGTTTGTGGTCGTTAATTATAAGCAGTTCCACATATTTGGTTTCGGTAAACACGTCCCGACGAGTTCTTCTGTGAGTTTTTAAGTTGTTTTCAGTTGATCTTTTTGAAAACCTTCGATGAGTTTGACTATTAATCGTGCAAACACCCTCGTCATGTGTCTGTCTTTGCTCGGTTGAGTAATGTTCATTTAAGTTATAATCATTTATTCTGTAGATTAAATGAACGGAGTTGTCTGTTGGTTCTATACGGTAAGACGCAAGTCCGTCGAAAATCAGGCCTTCGATCCCTTCACAAGTAGAAAGAGACACTGACGACCTTTCCCTACCCCTCACAGTGCCGTGGTAGAAACAGTGGTTCATATCCCTCATATCTGTCGCAGTGTTGTCGTTAGAGTGTTCGTGACTCAGTTCACGATACCGCGAAGTGAAAAGACCGCGATTCTCATACAAGTCAAGTGTGAAGTTTTGTTGAAAGGCTATGAATGTTATTTCTGCCTTTATCTCTGAGTTACTGGCCTGCAAAACAAAGATGTTACAAAAGATAAGTGCCTCAGGTCTTTAGGGAATCTTACGTTTCCATCTACGTATACCCAGGGTTCCTGTTTCTTTGGGACGCTTCACCTTTAGTGATAAACTATCTATAACTCAAACGCTAATAAGGGTACTATATTTAGAAGCTATTTAACTTGGGCAAATTTCTTCCAAGATAAGCTGACTGCTATCGCTCTTATTAAGATAAATCCGTTTATCTTGGCACTTTTGTGACTCAGTAGAGATTTAAGTTTATGCAACAGATTTTCCATCAATTTAAATAATTTACATTAGAAGTCGTCTTAAAACTGTAAGACGTACATACACATAAATAAAAGGGGTAAGTTTCTAAAGAAACTGTGGTGCTGCGGTGGGGAGTACTACAAAATTATTTGGTTTCATCAACTGGGCTGATAATTATGAATTGGCCACCGTAAAGAGATTCACAAGCTGACGTTTCGAGCGTTGGTCCTTCGTCGGAGCGAAGCGAATCTCTTTTTAATCAAACCTTTTGATAAAACCAAATTTAGCTTGTATACAGGTAAGCAATACGAACAAAGAGATGTTTGTCGATTTTCATCTGGTGATTAATTCTAGATTCGACCAGATATTAAAGTGCTCAATGAACAAACAGCCAATGTCTGAGAGCTATACCTTTTGATTGAAAATCAGTGTTTAGTAAAGTGTAGCTTTTTAAAAACAGTGAAAATGTCGTTTTGCATTTCTTTCCTTGACTTTCTTGAAAAAAAAAAAAAAAAAACAGAAAGAAAGAAATAAAGAAAACAGCAGTTGTATGTGTAACCTGCTTCTGTCCATTTCTTTTGTAGAGAAAGAAAAATAACGTCCAATTATTTCTTAAAGGCTCAGACAGTTCTAATCTGAAGATTTTCTCTGACTCGTGCTGTGTGATCTTTCACACAACATTAGCATGACATGCAAGCCAGGACTCATATTTTATTGATAACCTTTCGTCGTTCGCATATTTATCGATGTCATTGTAGTTCACCGATGTTCTGGTTTCGAATTCAGTACGCCTGGTCGCCTGGACTGGAATATTGTTGATAAATTTAACGCATATTTTACCCTAAGGTGCTTTTCGTTCAAAGTGCACTTATTTATAAGAAATGAAGCTATAAAAACAAACAATAACGCGGCGTGAAACACTGCATGGGCCCAAATCTGTTTTTACAGCCTATGAATGTCACAAGGGAAGAATTTTCGGTCAAATGACCTTCTTCATGAATATTAATCGTTTTAAGGGTTTTCATTTTATTTTGTTTTCTTTCGATTATTTCGTTCGGGGCAGCTTAGAAGGCTCAATAAAAAGGACTCTATTAAGTAATTCCTCTTAGTCTAGCTGTAAAACTGTAAACCAGATTGATTTCATATTGCTTTCCGGTGTGACAAATATCTAATGACTATGGATGTTCCACATCACGAACCGAGTCACACATCGCGTGAATCATGTCTCTACGAACCGCACAATTAAACTGAAAGTTTGTAACAAACATTCTCTAAGTATTTTGCATCAGACCACAGAATATTTTCTAACAATAGCGACACGTAACCATTGGTAGGTGTCCGTGATTTTCTCAAGTCTCTGGTAAGCCACGTATGTCGCATTTTATCTACGCCTGGTGAGTTTTCGAGGACCCATGTCGATTCGAAGCCCAATATAAATAAACCAAACTCGTAGCGTTCGCTGGCAATTTTCCTTAGTCGTAAAATAGCTTAAATTTACTCACCGTTTTGGCTACGTTGGCCAACCCAGGAGTTGTCGATGTTTCGTCTTTTCCAGGGGTATATCGTATCTTGGGTAATATAAATTGATTGTTTAATACCAGCTGGGTCTCCTTAGAGGCCGGCCAAACACTGCCAGACGACAATATCCGACTCGGACGGTTCCTTTCTTCGAAACAATTCGAGAATTGTACCAAAAATTGCAGCTTAAGAAATACGCAGAAGGGAAACAAAAACACAACCATATCCACTTTGTTGCGTTGATCCCGAAGTGATAAACTGCCTTTTGGAAAAACGGTGAAGAAAATGATCAAGATTATAAATATTCGGCCCTCTTGGTCGGTCTCTCGGCCAGTGTCAAAAGTGATGCGTGAAGAATTCTTGAATGTTAAATGCTCGTCATCGTCAAAGGGCTTCTAGTAACGCCCGAACAGTTCAATCTGGTCTTCCACAAAGAATCAATCAGACAAATGTTTTGCATCTTACGTTTCAATCTTTCTGCCATTCCAGTGAAGCGCGCGTTCCGCCGGAAATTGTTGACATCTAAATATTTCCCTCTCAATTCGTTGCTTTGTGACAGATCTTAATAGCGTCGTAAATTCTGATTGTGAAGGTCAGTAGCAATCAATTATACTTCTTACCCACCAGGGCTGTGTTATATTCTAGTGGTGTAAAGAGCCAGGAATAATAGAAGAAGAGAGAAAGCCCACAGAATGGCAATACGGACGCTCCGAACTGTAATAGATTTTGCGATAACCCAAAGTGGTTTAGCTGTTTGTTTATACTTATGTAGATCACTAATTGGACTGTCTTAATCCTCCCATTGTCTTTGAATGAACAGTTCAAATCATAAACGAACCGCGGATCAAAAGAACAATAGCTCAAAATGAAAATGACTTTCAATATTACCTCAAATGTGTAAATTATTTGAACGCGTTTGATGTTATCTCGGTTATACACACACCTTTAAAAAGTAATGAAAGTAAGAGTGATGGGTGTCTGATGAAAGCAAATCTTTCCCTCGTTTTACGTCTTATTCATTCACCCCATGGGTCCATTAGTATAATTTTTGTCAACTCATGCCAATTTAATTTGTTGTTTTTGCTATAATTGCCGCAACACTGGTTCAAAGACTCGTCAAGTTTCAGGAAACACATTTCTCGATGCCGTAATAATTCGAAATGCTTAACTAAGTTTCTACAAGTTAAAAGGAAAACGAATGAACACAAGGAAGATAATCATAAGCGTTATTTTTTTTTAAGGCCCTAAACCAGGTCAAGTTGAAAGGGCGGCGAAAATGTCACACAAGATGACAGGGAAAGAATTTTATTTCGGAAAGTTTTCAACGAAGATCCCGGTATCCAAGAAAACGATCACATCATGATCGATCTTACTCATGTACAAAATAAAACAACGTGTTACTGTTATGGATTACTGTGATAACGCACTTGACTCATTTGTCAGCCCAGTCAGTCATTATCTCTCTGCTGTGTCAACAACCCAAGTGGCTTTTTAATAAACCGATAACTGAACCACGCATGAAATGCGTGGTATAATTTGCGAATGACAATAATTTCCGTGTGGCTTACCGGTTTATGTAGGTCTTATCAGTATAGACCATTGATCACCCGCGAGAGCACGGATTATCTCGTCTCATGGCTCAGATAAGACCAAAGTTTACCTTCGTCAAACAATTCGGAATTCGACTACTCGATTTTTGGAACTGGCTCCCACTCGAACCAAAATCGTTATCCTCCCCTCAGTCCAATTTCATCCCCGATTTCTCGAACTACTCAATTTTTCAGAACCCATTCATTTTTCCCTTGCATGAGTTAAGATTGGTATCCCGACTTGTTGAATCTGGCAGTTCTGACTAAGTCCATTGACAGAAGCCCAGTATCCCATTGACAACTACACTGACTGTGTTTAACTCCTGATTTCGAGAAGTGCTATTTTTTTCCACGTTTTATTTCTGTCGTGCCGCGGCTTCTTGGCCATTAAAGGTCATTAAAAAAATAATTGTAATTGCTGCAAGATGTTATATTTCTTATCACACTATCATGAAACACTGCAAATTACAATGTTCCGTGATTGAGGCTTTTTGCCATCACGCTACTATTTTACTTGATCGGTAAATAAACAGATGGTCGGGCTCATTGCTCCCAAGCTCAATCAACAACATACTCAACCGACACTCCTCATGAATGCCCTAAATACTGGAATTAGCGCCCCTGCCCCCCCCTCCCCCCCTGGAGAGGAACTGGAGAGGAGTTTTTTCAGTATCTTTAAGCTACATTTTCAGCAAAGTTCAGAATGTTTTCCGTCCAACGTACCCAGCATAATCGAATCCA
>JAHPZR010013471.1:35000-92500 GCA_019787425.1 Platygyra sinensis
TAGTGACAATCTGAAAACACCGACTCGGACTTGGAAGTGCACGCGCTGCATTATGCAAATGAGCTACCTACTCGTACACGAAAGACTTTGCCCTTTCAAAAACTTTTGCAAACTCGCCAAATGAGCAGAAACAACAAGAAACTATCAAAAACAGGTTTTGGTTATGATAAAGCATTGTTTGGCAAACTCACAAATTTACTCGATACCGGAGTAAACAGTTTTCTTACAGAACTTTTCTCTACAGAACAAACACAAAAGTTATTCATTCACAGCGCGAAATTAAAGAAATTCTCGACCCTGAAAAACACACCTTTTCCATTAAATCAGAGCATAAAAGTCCATAGAAGAGCCCTGGTTTTTCTTCTCTGCCTTATTCCCTGTCATCACTGTGAAAAATCGGCAAGAGAATCTCGCAGCTCTCAACATTTAATCCCACAACGGACAACATCCACGCGAGAGCCCAAGACACGTGCGTGGATTAGCGCGGATATATGACGTCAAGATGGCGCAATTTGTTCTAAAAATAGAAAACTTGTCCCATATCATGGCTCCACGCGCATCCCAATACTTACGGTCTCCGTCCCTGATTATGGCTCCTGATTTTGAGCAATTTTATGCGACAGAAGTGTTTCTCATACTATCTCTTAAAACGAAGGCCATGTCTAGTGATTAACCACGCTTCGTATATTTAGTTAGGGTTGAACTCACTTACACATATGACGCTGAGCTTGGGCTACCTGTGGTTCGGTTCGATTTGTTACTTGTTCGACTGAGTTCGATTAGCTTCGATTGGTTCGGAAATCGAACTCACACAAAGTTCGGTGTTCGATTTGGTTCGATTGCCGAAATCAATCGAACTCAATCCACGGATTAAGTACGATCGAGTTCGATTAAGTTCGATTTCTGAACGTTCGGGACTGTAACAATAGCAAATTAACTCCCGCACATGCGTCACTATACTTACACAAACTTTGTTTATACTCAAATCTACAGGGTAGCTAGGTATAGCTTATACCTTCAAGAAAAGTTAAAACTACACATTTCAAAATAAGTACATGAATAAATCAAATAAGAACCTTTTCAAAAAAATAATTTTTACCTAAGAATATAACAATTCTTACATTTAAATCGGATAACTAGCTGCAGGAAATAAGAGTTGCGGATGAACCTCTCGGAACTGATCACTATACGGCTAAAGTAACTGCTGCGTAGGTTTTGGTTAAGGAGCCGGTTGTAGCCCAGTTTGCACGAGTAAGACAACGAGAGGAATTATCCGCGAATAAGCCCCCGCCCCGCCTTTTTCTTAGGTTGAAATAAGCGCACCGTACCCCGAACGCAAATTAGTAAGTAAGTAAAGTAAGTAAGAACTTTATTTAGGTGTCAAAAACCTGGAATTGGAAGATTCGCGGTACTTTAGAATAAAAGTTAGTCCAGATCCAGTCGGGGAACCGGGTAGTCGCCTCCTTCCTCGCTCTATAAATCGAGCGAGAAAGACTAGATAAAAACGGTTTCAGGAAAAAACTGGAAAATTGTTAACCTGAGTATCAGGCCTTTCTTAGCAAGAGGGTAGGGGTAGGGAGGAATTGCCGGTTGCTTCCTTCTCCTACCCCGCGAGAAAAAAAAGCCTGATACTCAGGATTCGACCAGAGGAGGTTGGACACGGTCCGAAATGCAGCATGGGTAAATAATCCAATGGGCTTCAGTTTACGCGAGCTCTCGAGGCGTTCGGATCTCTGACCAGGCGACCGAAGAAACGCTTAAAGCGGAATTTCGCTCATATTTTCGATATAAATGCTGGACATCGAACGTTCTTCAGTCTCACAATTCTCTGCATTACCTTTCCTTCACATCGTGATCGATGAAGACGACAAAATCAGGGCTTTTTCTGATCGAATCCCAGAGTAAAGATGAGCCCACGCGCGATCGACCGATCAATCGAGATCCTACAAACGCAGATAGATGTTTACAACTATTTCCTCTACATATCCTGCCACTTTGTAACGTATGGCAACACTTGAATACCTGTGCTTCCCGAGTAATGCAGGTTTACGCTTCTCATCGAATTGCCTTGAATTAGTCGCGACTGAAAATTTGAGGTCACCTAAGCTTGAATGCAAATTGCTTATATTTACTTCAGGCTGTCTGTTGTTTACATTTCATTATACGTTTATGGCTCAAATGTTCTACTTTATTATTTTACAGTGAACTCAAGAAACACTGTTTATGTACGGTGCCAACATGTCATATGTATCATTGCCTGAGATATAGTTATTATTAACAGAAGTTAGTAACATTAAGGACTGTGCAAGGAGCTTACTAGTAAAGATCTGTTTGCAAGTAAAGATAATTCTTTTTTTAGTGATGTCATAGTTACTAGTGTGTAGGCTTTTGCAATACTGTACCTAAATCTGGTCATGGAAACCTTACCATGTACATGCATGTCATGATGATGTGAGGTAGTGCACAATTTTAGGTACACCCTTTGCCTTGGATTTTTTACATTGTTGTAAACTGACATATTCCCCACAACACCAAAAAAATTGCAAAGTCAATCAAGCAAGTTACAAAAAGTCAAGGTGACCAAATCAATGGGCACTTAACTTGGGGGAGGGTTACCGGGGTATGACAAGAATTGTATGTTTTGTTAAATGCAGTTAAGCTTGGGCAGCCTCTGGCAGTAAAAGAGCCCAGATTTCAAAATATTATGTCTTTAATGTTGAAACCAAGTTGAGACTAGGCTGCCATACTACACAAATGTTTTAAAGTGGTCACTTCTCTTCTAAATAAAAACCTTAATCTCTCCTTGGAGTGAACAGAACATGAAATAAAAAAAAAATGGCTGATAAATTCTCTGCAATCAGTGACCAGCATTCTCATATTCAAGGCCAAATACATATATATAGAGAGAAAAAAGACAACATGAGGTTCATCACTTTACCTGTATTTCAGGATTCTAAATTGATTTTTGTGTCTAGTTTTACCTAAGAAATTATAACCTTTTGAAAGGAACCTATTGTAATGCAATGTTTGACCATTACTGACTGTTGACTGGATCCCCATTGTCTTTGCTTCATGCTATAAAGTCAATGGAGAATAGTCACCATAATGATTAATAGTTTTGAGATTTTAGCAGTGTTTGAAAATAAAAACTTGAGATGACTATTGTTAAGTGCTCATGTGGGGTCTTGATTACCTTGACAATTTGGGCTAGACTTTTAGGAAAACATCCATCACCATTCAGTAATTCTGGGCAACCAGACAAGTATTGATTTCAAACCTGGCCTTGTACCAATATGAGGTACAGTACATGTAGGTACTTAACACATGCACATGCGCAAAACAGATGGCAACAAAAAAATATCTCCACATTACAGAAATAAAACAATCCAGAGCAATCTTTAATTGAAGTATATTATCAACATATATCTTACAGCCTGAAACTGGCAGTCAAGAAATGAATCATACAATATTACAGTAAAAACCCTGATATGCTAATGATTGGGAGCAAATTTTACCAAAACATGAAAGTAAATAATTGATATTGGAAGCTGTTTCCCTCTCAAGGCAAGCTCATCAAGCATACTCAGAGCTACATTGTAGAAACAGCATATGAATAAGGGCTGTCTTCATTCCACAGCTCCTGATTACAACACTGGTTATGAAATAACATCCATGGTAATCATTTCTTAATCAATTGTGTATACTCTGATACCTGTTGAGAAGAATTTCAAAGAAACATTGACCTATGTGTACAAGAACTTTTAAATATTACAGAAACAATAAATGAATTGCTTGAACAACTGGATAATTTGTTGTTAATTTTCCCTCATCATAAAGAGGCAACGTTTCCATGAATTAACGTTAACCTGTAAAAATACAGCAATCTACCTGGCAACAGACATAAAAATAATAACATCAATGCAACCTAACAACTGCAAGGAAAATGAAGCGAGTTTAAGAATACAAACACCACGAAAACAACTAGGGTTCCCTTAGTGTTTGGCGGTTGTGCTGTCCTATTTACTGCCAAAAAATCTCAAACTCTGGACGAATACATGTACACAGATGTATAGCAGGAAACCGGTGAGAGGTGCGACATCTTAAAAACAAACTGTAACTATTCTTGATTGAAAACTCCATTGGTTCGGAACAAGAAATAATTCATTATGTGATATTACCTGGTAAAATGAAGAAAAGTAGTTAAATTTGCTTTTCTTAAGCCAGGAGATTACGCGGACTGCACGCACAATTTCGCGGGTTCTTCGTGACATTTCATAGCGTGAGAGGCAAATAGTGGCAAAAATTCACCAACTTCAACATCGTATAATTCACTAACCAGAGGGGCGCTTAGGGGCGCCTGATCATTTTCTATTAGGAAATTAACTTACTTTGGAATGGATATTAATTTTGAAGTCTGACAAGTTTGGGTTTGGAGAGAAATCGACAAAATGTAACATCAACTCAAATTTCACGAAGCGTAACAAAGGCCGACAGTGAAGCACCGAAGTCAAGTCGTAACTTGTCTTAGAAATCAAGTATAGAGTCAAGATGTTTCCAGCAACTAGCCCAGTGCCAACTCGAACTTGTCCTGTGGGTTTGAAGTCGCAAAGCTAAAAACAAGTAGGTAAAAATGATCAATATTGATACTCACCTCTTCCTAGAAGCCCGCCATGTTGATTTCATGCCCACGATAAAAGAGCGTTCGTGATTCGCTAATAAGACCAACCATGATGCCTTTCAGACCGTGTCCAACCTCCTCTGGGATTCGACTGTTATCATTCCCAGACTCGGCACCTGTCACTCTTATCCGGTGAGTCCTCGGCACGACGAAAATATGACTCTTGATTGCCTTATTATTGAACCAGGCCTGTTATTGAACATATCTACCTGGTTGATCTTTAAGTTCCTTGCCTAAATCCTTTAGGAAATTTAAAAACTGGCTTAGGGAGAATTTTCAGTGAAGTATTCCGAAGAGAAACATGGATTCCACCTCGGATTCACCTTCGATCAGAGAATTACTACTGTTTTTAATTTAAATTTCTTTTGTCAAAAGCCGCGTATTCCTCGTTTTTAGGCTCCACCGGCAATGGGGGACAGGCGGTTCTGGGGACGAGAATGACAAAAAAGTGGGTTAATCAGGTCATCTCGTTGGAAAAAAGTGCCATCGAAACATCCATCATATCTCAGGACTCAAGTCAGCCAGATGAATCAAGGTCGCGTGTCCCTTCGCTTTGGTCGTCGTTAATTGGTGAGCCCCGGATAACAAACGTATTTAAAGAATTGTTCTGTTGCCAAAACAGTGATTGGATGAAAGAAAAGATCAATTAACAAATTTCAAAACGAAGTCACTCAAGCGCTGGCAGCGGGATAAATTAACAACTGTGACATACGTGGGATTGCTGGGTGCACAAACACCGTGTTGAATACCTTTGCAGTTAATAGTTTTCTCAACGAAGAATTTATGATCGATGGAATGCGGGAATGCTTTGGACGCAGCTTGGCTCTCGGTAATCACCATCCTGGTCGCATTGCAGGTGGGCAATTTAATACTAGCTGATTTTCTTTCGCATTAAAAATAGCTGCTCTATTTTAATACGGATTGTGTGGAATCGGGAGAAGAACTTATTTCCGCTGGAGGCCAGTTTCGCACGCTTCCAAATCGACGATATCTGAAATAGTCCCTCGGGCAGCTTGGCGCCAACTTTTGTACTAAGACCACTGTCACACGATTTTGCTGTTTCACCTCTCAAGGCATTGTGGTGTTGCAGCGCTGAGGCGAGTTTATCACAGCGCATTTACTGACCTTTTTATGTAGGCTTAAGTGTATACTGTGAGCGCTGTCAGCTGCAAGGCGTCCATGTTGTGGTTTGAGGTTAATTGTCTCCTTTGGTGGTCGTTGTCTACATCGGGCCAATTTGCATCGGCGCATCCGTGCAAGTATGTATTTGAAAAACACGCTTATTAATTGAATGTATTAAAGCTTGTGGTTGACTACAGGCTTCAGAATTATCATTTCGAATCGACATGACAAGGTTACATGGAGTTTGAAATCGGTAGTTCTTAGGAACATAAATCAACCTTGACGAAACAATTTATCGCAGTTGTCTTCTCTGTGCATTGTTTTGTTTGCTTGATATGCAACAGGTTTTTAGGACTTATATCCTAGATATTTTGCTAACAATCCTTGGAGCAAAACACCTTCTAAACTCGTAATATACTCTGTCTGTCCTCTAACTTGGAAGAAACGTCATATCGTAGCTAATCAAACCCCACTGGGGAGGAGTGGGGAGTGGTACATTGGGGGTTTACCAAAAAATAGTAAATAGCAAATATGAATTTATCATTTTTGATTTGGAAGAAGTAAAAAGGAACAACATCTATTGGTGTGTTGGCAAATAAGTAACATTATTATACATTGAACGACGATCTCTTTTCTGATTGGCCGAAAGCGTACAGTGAATTTTCAAAATCAGCACCTTGACGTCATCTGACTGCAGATTATACAAGAATCATGTTAAGGACACTCAAGGTCACAGGTAATCATGCCAAGTATGACCACAGTGCATGATTGAGCTAAAAGCAATCATTTCTAGTTTGCTCACTTCATGTTGCTAGCTGTCAGTGAAGAAGCAATTTAAAACATGACTTCCAATTTTTTTTTGTTCAGTGCATAGTAAAACAATTATTGGATACAGGTTTTTGTGTTATCCAGAATGATCCAAGGTCGAGGTATGGGTTATCAGTTGAAGCAGAAGGCTAAGGTAGGGATTATCAGTCAAAGCCAAGGCTGAGGCTGATAACCCTAAGGACATCTTGATTATTCTGGATATCACAAAAACCTCATCCAATAAAAAAATATCTTACCCTTTTCCAACTGCAAAGGACCTATTACTGCAGAAAACATTGGTCAGAAGAACTAAGAGGATGATATTTTTAATAGTGTCAAAAATGCTAAAACATCGCATCCCGCAGGTTCAGAGAATACTGCAATACTGCATTTCAAGATTAATATCACCGAAATACTGCAAAAACAGTTGCCCAATACTGCAATACCATGAACCCCAATCTTCCCCTCATTGAGGGTACAGCCTGGTAAGGGATATAATTGTGATGGGGAGAAGATGAAAAGGCTTGATTTGTATTGAATGTATTGACACTAGCCAGGGCTGCAACCTGTACACAATTCATCATCATATCTTTAATGTAGTTTACACTTGTGGGATAAGCATAGCACTAGTGAGATAAGCAGGTTCCCACTTGTGAGATACGCGTAGCACTAGTGAAATAAGCACAGTCAAGCATTAGCTCAAGAAGAAGAAACATGTTCCTTTTTTCTTGTACTTGTACACGGCATGTGCTTACGCTTACTTCACCAGTGTTATGCCTATCTCACAAGTGTGAACCAGGTTATCCAACATTAGCTAGTGCAACATAAGCTATAAGGGATTAAAGATTACCGTAGTCAGAAATTTAACATGGATCTGAATTGTCACTTTATATTTCTGTTCTGTTTTGCAGGGATTTAGTTTTGCAATTTACAAGGCAGGGACAAGGCCATGTCATTTGTCAAACCAACTCCTTGTACACGCCCTCATTAACTTCGCTGTTGGCTCACTACTGTGGTATTTTGTGGGCTACTCTCTGTCATTTGGACCATCGCAGAAGGTAACTGCTTACAGCAAAATAAACGTGATGTACATCTGTTGGGCCTCAGGAGGCAACTTGTTATTAGTTTATTTGTTGAACTGTGTTCAAGAGCGGTTGAGTGTCGAAAGTAATCAGGCAATTTAGTACTTTGGTTTTTGTTTTACTAAGGTTGGAGATTGGCTGACAGTAATCTAAGCTAATTGGTAATTAATTGGTTTAATTGGTTTTGGTTAATTTTGACACTCAATTGAAAACCTGTCTATTTATTAAAAATAGGTTGAAATAGGTTCATTAACTAATTAATTAATTAATTGATCAATCAGTCATCATCATCATCATCATCATCATCATCATTTTATTAAAATAATTTCCATAAAACAAGTTTATAAAGTTATACAACCTGCATATGACAAAGCTAAATAATAGGGGCAGGTTGTATAACTTACAATAAAATTTAGCAAAATACATCAATAATAAAATTAGCTAAATCAATCAATAAATAAATCAATTAATTAATTTAATTAATTAATTAATCAATCAATCAATTAATTTAATTAATTAATTAATCAATCAATCAATCAATTAATTTAATTAATTAATTAATTAATTATATTTAATATTTCGTTACCTCTTGTGTTCTGTAGGGCTTAATTGGTAGCCTGGATGATGCATTCTTTTTTGGTCTGTCTGGCACCAACTGCTCGTCACATTCTGATTCTGTTCCAGGAATTCTTTTTGCAAGTTTTGAAATGATGCTTGCTATTATTACCCCATTTATGCTGCTATCTGAATGGTGAGTGCAAAATACCATTCCTTAAGTAATTTAAGGATGTTTGTTGTGTCAAAAAGCATGAATTAGTCAGTATGCTGAACGGTCATAGCTTAATGTGTTGGGTCTTAATGTGGGTGTCTGACAAGCTACAAGCTAGGGGGATTGTTGAAAAGGGATATTCTTGTCATACTTTACTGTGCAATAATGTTTCTTTTGATTTTAAAGGAACAATTCATTAATATTCATTATTATCAATATTAAGTACTTATATGTTTTGTTGATCACTCGCACTGCCCATCATGTCCACTGGCACACAGGGCAGCAACAAAGGACCTCTATTGCTGTCTGCCCCTGGCCAGCTTATAGTTGGAGCTCTAGTTGTGGCCCGAGCTCCTTATTGGGTCTGCCTCTCTTGCATCTACCCTCCAGTGTCCAGTAGAGTGCCCTCCTAGAAACAGTCTATCTCTTTCTTGATGACATACCATATCTATCACTGTCATCTTGGCACAGTGATCAAATGGTTACTTGTGCTGTCTTGTTCACACTGTTAATATATAAGCAAATTTTTATTAATACTGTTCTAGTTGATCACAATTTCCTGGCAACATTTCTTTTTGACCTTTCATCTTAGGACACAACAAATGAACATTCTTGGAGCGTTGGTAAATACATTCATGCATTTCCTTATTCTTGTGATTTCATCATACATGTCAAGTAATTAATATATTTTAATTTGCCCATGAATATTTTTATTGATCATTTTTTAGGTGTCTGCATGATCAAATGTCTTTACCTATTTAACCCCTAAAGCATTATTTACCTACTGCATATTGCTGTTTGTTGCTTGTAGATTATTTATTTGTTGTGGCCAATTTTTGTGTACTACCCCATGACTCACTGGATAAGAGGAAAAGGTTGGCTTCACCAGCACTTTAGAATTGTTGATCAAGCTGGGAGCTTGACTGTGCATACTTCAACAGGTAACTCATATCTAAAAACAATTAGATTATGAGCTCAAGATTTCCATCGTGTGATAGTTGCGTGATATATTTGATGAGGGCGCAGCCTGAGTCAACTATCACGCATAGAAATCGAGAGCAAATAATCTAATTGTTTTAGTATAAATCTACTAGTCGTTCAAAAGTTTATCTAAATCCTCTTTAGAGACACCTCGAAAACGCCAAGAAGTGCCGTTATTTTGTTAACAAGGGCACACTGCTAAGCTAATCACTATCATTCTATCACAGATTAGTATAACTCTACTAGTGTTCTATCATGAATGCCGCCCTCTGATTAGCTACGCTACTCACGTTCTATTCTGTGATAGATAGTGAGTACCGTAGCTGCGTGCACTGGGGGCCGCTTTTTTGTGTTTTCGAAGTGTCTGTGAAGAGAATTTAGATGAAAGTTTTGAACGACTAGTAGATTTATACTAAAACAATTAGATTATTCGCTCTCGATTTTTATCGCGCGATAGTTGACTCGGGCTGCGCCCTCATCAACTATCATGCGATAGAAATCTCGAGCTCATAATCTAATTGTTAAATAGAATGTGAACAGTGTAGCCAATCAGAGGACGTCATTCGTGATAGAACGCCAGTAGATTTATATTAATATGCATTATGTAGCACCCAGAATTTTAAATGCATACATGTATACAGTATACATTTGTGCAGACATGGTGGCCAAATACTGGGGGTTGTTACTTTTTGGGGAGCAAAAAATGTTACACAAAGTTGGTGTAACTGAGCTTTTTTAAAGAAATTTAAGATGGCAGTTCATAACAAAACATTTTTCTCAAAATGCAGTAAAATATGGTATTTATGATTCCAGTTTTATGCGATCTACATGTCTTAATTAACAAGGTGTTGTCTGTTGTTAAAAGTACAAGTTTTGCAAGTTTCTCCCAGAGTTCTATTCTGAGCTTTACTCAACTTCCATTTCTCACAGTGACATCATAGAAACAGGGAATCTCTATTCCTCCTCCTTAAGGAAGTTGCCTAGTACTTTTGTTTGTGTGCACACAATCTATGCATCACGCAAGGCATACGTTAAGTGCAAGTGCTGGAGTTGACGTTGACGCAATCAACTACACTACCAAGTACACGACTAAAATGAAAGCAAAATATTCCTACTGTGATAATAAATCAAGTTTAAAAAACCTGTGCTTATCAACCAAGAGTGGGAGGCGTGGTGGCCTCATGGTTAGTGCGCTCGTCTCCGGATCGAGCGGTCCGGGTTCGAGCCCTGACCGGGGACATTGTGTTGTGTTCTTGGGCAAGACACTTTACTCTCACAGTGCCCCTCTCCACCCAGGTGTATAAATGGGTACCGGCGAATTTAATGCTGGGCGTAACCCTGCGATGGACTAGCATCCCATTCAGGGGGGAGTAGAGTACTCTCAGTCGCTTCATGCTAAGGAAACCGGGATAAGCTCCGGCCTGATTGGCCACTTGGCTCGTATGCAGACTTTACCTTACTTACCTATCAACCAAGAACACCAGAATAGCAGCATATTGCTAACCACCAACTCTTATTGTCTTCCATCTGAAAAACTAGCTGTTAATATATCTGTTGAAGATTATACTGAAATCTAACTGTTAAATGATATACCTGCAGATGGCGTAGTGCGCATGCAAATCGTTTGCGATTTTTACTTACTGGGGAGGTGACAGGAAAAAATGTAACACCTGGTACCGTAAAAGTTGTCTGCATGAAAAGATGAACAACTCCAAAAAACTTGCATGTAGTTATACCCGTACATTTTAATATGTCATGAAATGGAAGTGGCTTGCAGCCTATTCAATAAGTGACTAGTTTCTGGTGGTTAGCAAAAGGTATTTAGGTTGCATTTTATCTGAACCAGAGGAAGGCTGTCAGAGACACTAGAGGCACTGTTGCAACAATTTTGTTATTAAAAACATACCAAAAATGGTGTTTACAATACCATTTACCATGCAGTTTTAACATCTTTGTAAATGTGTTTTTGGGGGAATCTGTGAAGACATATCCTTTCCTTTTTTCAGAAAAATGCTGATGTCAGCATTTTTGTGAGATTCAAGACCAATTATCTTGAAAAAAATGTTTGGCTACCCCATTTTTTCTTTGTGGATTGTAATAGTCCTTGCAAAGACCTATAATTATAACGTTCCTATGTTTGCAATGTAGAGGTGGAACAAATTGTTTTGTTCAGAAAATCGTGAATCGTATAATTTTTGAGAGAAAAGAATGTTTTTCGGCGCCACCAGTTCCAAAGTTTTGATGCCGGTTCTGTGCGAATCAAGGGCATAAAAACTTTGTACTTGTTAGTAGTTCATTCAAAGTACACTGCAAGCTACACAGCAGGCTAGCATTTACTTGACTTCAAGCGATGATGGATATTAGAGTATCTGGCTAGTGAAAAATTTGTTTTGGCTAGTGATCAATCAAACCTCTCACTATATATGCAGCCACTGGGCTAGCAAGCTGAAAAGTTAGTCTCTAGCCCTGTTTAACCCTTGATAATGGTGAATTTCATGCTGTACTGGTAACCCTACAATGGACAAGCATCCTGTCCAGGGGGAGTAGAAATATTCCTACACATTCATGCTAATTACAAATTAAACCAAAGATAAACAACTCACGGGCTGAGGTGTCACTAGGCTGGAAGTGCAGAGAGAAATGAAGATTGAAATGCCGACTGACCACTTTCTTTTGGTTTGAAAATAGCTTGGTCAATCAATCATCTTCGCAATTTCTTTCTTTTATGACTAGAATTTGGTCATCTGGGTTAGTCAGAATAGCAATAATTAGAATGTCATGTACTATTTATTCAATTACCTAAATACATATTTGAAAAGGGAAACCAGATTTTATATCTTTCTAGGGTCATCTGCTCTTGTTTTCACCAAGATCCTTAAAGATCAGGTTCATGAAAACCATAAACAGAAACAAAACCAGGAGAATAAGCACCTGCATCCTCAAAATGTGTTTCTTATTGTTGGAGTGTTAATGACCTCTCTTGGATGGTAAATATAGTTATTTTTAAACCCTGTTTTACACTCTAAAGGAAATAATTATTAGACAATGTCAGTGTTAATATTATTTGGTGCAGCCTGAGGTAATGCCCAAGTCGTCAGGTAGAGGGTTAGTACCCACTATATGGGAAGCATCCTATAGCCATCTTACAAATCTTTTGGGGGGAAGGGGGTGAGGAGGTTGGCAAACTACTCCTAACAAACTAAGTGAAACACCATCAGCGGTTGACAAATCAGAGCACAACGTCCCTATTTGTGAGGCTCTTTGCCCTTACATGTCCTCAACTTTTCAAGAAGCTGTAGCATCATTTATTACTATATTAATTAACTTGCAAGGAAGGCACAGCGGCCTTATGCTCAGTGCTCCTTGAATCTGGATCAAGGTGGTCTGGTTTTTGAGCCCTGGCTGAGGACATTGCATTGTGTTCTTCGGCAAAGCGCTTTTATCTCACAGTGCCTCTCACCACCCAGGTGTATAAATTGGTACTGGCAAATTTAGTACTGGGGGTTAAACCATGTGATGGACTAGCATCCCATCCAGGGGGGAGTAGAAATACTCCTTGTCGCCTCATGCTACTGTAACTGGGATAAGCTCCAGCCTGATAAGCCACTTGCCGCTTTTATGCAGACTTTGCCTTCTATAAACTTGCAAGGAATTCTCATTTCATGTAATTCTTTGTTACCTTAGGTACTCTGTAAATATTGGATCTATACACAAGTTCAATGATGCTGTGATTGTTTCATTTATTAACTCCCACCTTGCTGTCTGTGCATCTTTACTGAGCTCGTTAATAGTGACTTATTTGACAAGGAGGAACTTAAACATGACAGAACTTCTACAAGGGATCATGATCGGTCTCGTAGGTATGCCTGTCATCGTGAAAGCTCATTGAATTATGATTTCAGGTGTTGATGGTGTCTTCCTAGACATTTTCCCTGTTTGAAACAGTCTTAATATAAATGTTTTGGCCCATCATAGGAAGGCAGCGTGGCCGAGTGGTTTAGGGCACTGTATTTGAAATCTGGGGGGCCCTCGTTCAAATCCTCCACCCTACCACTAGCTAGATTTGTTCTCGGTTGTCCCGAGTTCAACTCCTCGACCACATTGTGTAAATAGCCAACTGGTAAGCCTCCCACCAGTTGGAATTCGTAAAAGTTTATGTTATATTTACAATATTTGATTAAATTATTCTCTAATATTTAATGGTAACCCAGTTCATGTTTTGATAATATACAGTGGGTTCAATTTTGCTCATGAAGCTAAATGGGGCATAATTCATAGAGAATATTAAACATTAAACATTAAAAATATTTAACCTTATTAAATTAAAAAACTGGATCATTGGTAAAGTAATTCAAGAGGTTTAGCCTTCATAGCACATGTACTGGTTATTGCACTCAGCGAGTGAGTTATCGGGATTTACCTGCACGAGTTCACTAACAATGAACTAGAAATTTCAATACTGCACTAGGCCGCCAAGCTAAGTGCAGTATTGAAGATTGTAGATTTCTTGTGCTTGAGTCATACTAGATGATAATATAGCTGACTCTGTGCTACATGCCTTGTTGACTATAGACCTCTTTAGCTAGGGCGGTTTGTTTTCCCATTGTAGAACACGTGGTATTCTCTGGAGAATTTTTCTTTTGTCCATCTCAAAATTATTCATTCATATACACGGGACTATTTGAAAATTTGAAAGCAAGAATTCTCAAGAGTATCATCACGTGGTCTACAATGGGAAAACAAACCGCCCAAGCTAAAGAGGTCTATTTATCATCTCATATACAACATGCGCTTGTGGAATAACTGTTAATTATAATAAGGTGAAATACAACTCACCTTTTTGTTTTCATCCCTTGTACGTCAGGTGTAAGTGCATCTTGTGGTTCCATCGAGGTGTGGGCTTCTTTGATCATTGGACTTGTCGTAGGTCTTATATCATCTCTTGTCTCATGGTTAATTCAGAAATACCAACCTTTACGGACCAGCACAGGGGCGCATGACATCACATATACCCATGGCGTTCCTGGTATTCTTGGAGCAGTGGCAGGTAAAACCACTTAGGCTCTGATCACACTATTATATACCCGTTTTCATCTCAACAAAGACGAAGCAAATATTTTCAACCACACCAGCCGGGTTTCGTTTTGTTTTCTCTTGCCCACACTGATTCGTTTTCATTTGAAGACACACTTTCTGATATACCCCAAAAATGCTGATAAAGCAAGCGTTGAGACGCTTTATTCAATCACGTTTTCAAGGCTTTACTTCACCTATCCACACTATACTAGAAAAGGAGCATTTTCAAAACGATGCGCTTTCAAAAAACTCTTCTTTCGAACCTTTTTGAAAGCTTCCTGGATTTCGTCAGCGTTTTCGGTCGTTTTGTGTGGACGATCAGATAGGCAAAAATGCAACAAAAAAGTATGCGTTTTCATACGAAAACGCAGTAGTTTGGTCAGAGCCTTAAATTTCAGCTTGTAAATGAAGACAATGAAGGAGAGGTTTTTGTAGGCAGTTATTGAATTTCACATCTGAAGGATATTTCCCACGACGTCCTCAAATTATGAAAATCTAGACGTGCCGTAATGCCATTTGGTACGTTTGGGAGTACGATTTGTTTTCATTTCAAGCCTTTGTAGGTCTTTTGTTGCCTTGTGGCATAAGGTACATTGACTTGACTAAAGTACTCAGTATCCCAAAATAGTCGCAGAGAAGGGAAAAATTAGGAAGACATCTGGAAAAAACAAAAATGACAGGCTTCTAGGGAAATGTATTTGCAGTCAATGAAAAGGAGTTACAAATACATTCTGGAAGAAGATAACAGTTTCGCTTTATATTTCCTTCAAAGCTTATCAATTCTGAATCACCTTTAATATTTCGGTCTGAATGGCAATTTTCTTATTTTTTTAAGTTTTCTTACTAAACAGTAAAGGAATACCTCCCCTTCGAGCCCCCTCTACTCCTGCAGCCATGCACAGTATAGAGAATACATAAATTATGATAATTTATAAATTGTGATTAATTATGGTTGTGAATTTGCTGTAGCTGGTCTGTTCAGCAAGTCGTCTCAGGATGTGACAAGTGCCGATGGCGCTTTCTATTCCAACGGTGCTCAGTTAGGTGTCCAGTTACTGGGCGTGCTTGTAACAGTCACGTGGTCTGTACTGTGGACTTACGTAATGACTTGGCTGATAAGACTAACTGTGAGTGTTTTGAGCTTTGGTTTTGTTAAGTTTAATTTGTTTCATTTAACTTTAACAAAATCAGTATACCTTACCGATACCGTTTTGATGTTCTCTTTCAAGAGACCTAGAAACTGATTGTTAAAGGAACATGGCACTGACGTTAGGGCATCTTTGAAAAAATTGGTCTTTTTTGAAGTTTGTCGTCGTTCCATCTTAATATCTGTCATTCAAAGCCATCCTTGTTTGTTTTCTGTTTATTTTTACTTTGGTGTATGGTTTTCTTCCTGGAGAACTGTTGTTAGAGGCTTCTTCAGTTTGAATTCGAACGTAGTTTTGTACATCAGAAAAACTACTTGAAATATCGTCTTTACAGAAACGCTTGGCTGTAGGTTGCGGACACTAAACTGAGTGAATTAAGAACGCTTTGGCTCGTTGCTGAGAATTCACTTCACGCTCCATGCGCTGTTAATGCAAGATCTAATTCATTAATTCGAGGAGAGGGGTGGGTCTGAGTATCCAACATCCCGTTAATTCAAATTGCAAAAATTATCGACTTTGTAACTCGATATCCCGTTTTATTTGATCTTATATTTCCCTGAAATATCCTTTATCCTTTAAATTTTTACCCAAATATAGAGCGTATGCACATGACGTCATGTCAGCCATATTGGTGTTCCAAAAACAATGAAACAGCGGCCATGTTGCTGTACCAAACCAATCCTGTGAGAGTTCAACTCTTTCTTATGTAAACACTTTCTTTTGTTCCAATATATTTGCATGGCTGCTGAACACGTGAGAACATACACTCTATACCGTATCTCAGAAACACCTAACAGGGCCTCGTCACTTTTCACTCTGTTTCTTGCACGGAGAGAGGTGAAGTGACAATAGGCCATTTCGAGTTCTCTTGTGCCTCTGTTTCAAATCGAGTCTAAGTGCGAAACCTTTCATATGAAAATGAGTTCTGCATGCAGTTTCATTTTCATGCAAATCAAAGTCATTTTCATAGGAATGGTTTCGCACTTAGACTCGCTTTGAAACAGAGGAACTCGGAAATGGCCTATTGACCTGCTCTCAAATTCCGTAATTTCTTAGGGTTGAGAGAGCATTGTAGTGTTAACATGAGGCCGAGTGGTTCATAAGTGATTTTTTTCACTGTTTTTAATATGAAATGCTTAAATTACACACTACTGCGGGAAATGAACGCTTCGTAAAAATTAACTCTATTTAGGCTCAGTTGGATATTATTTTTTGAATAATAGTTTATTTTATTGATACAAGCATAATACAATATTGCAACAAATTAAAAAAGAAGTGCAAAAAAAGTTGCTCAGTTAAATAGCTAAAAGAAAACAAAAAGCGTCACAAGTTTTTGCATCTCACGATTGCGGAATCAAAACTACAAAACCTGGCACAATCTAACACACCTTTCATACAACTTGGGTGAAAGTATTTTATCAGGCAGGGTGGACGATACCGGCATTGTCAGCTTCATGAAGGAGTATCCTGTCACCAGCAAACTTTGTTGGTAGTGTACAATTTCCTTTTGCTGTTTTTTTGTCAAGGTTGGCTTTAATTCAATTACTACAAACGAAGCCTTTTGGCTCTATGAGGACCCAGAATAAATCAACATCATTTGCTCTGAGCAAAGAAAAGGAGTCTCTTCACAAAAAGCTTTTCAAGGCCGTGGCTGCCGGTGATTTACAAGAACTAGACGCCTTGCTCGCGAATCAAGTGTCTTTTGGAGTGCAGAACTTTGACAAACGAACGCCACTGTGAGTGGAATAAAGAGCTTTTTTTGGAATAAAGAGCTCCTGTTTTGCTTTGAGTATATAGCGTAAACTGTAGATTTAAAATGCTTCCTATTCCTTTCGTTTTCTTTTGCTAGACACGTAGTATTATTCTTTTTAGGTCACATACTCTCGTCAGCTAGTTCGCGGTTTCCAAAGCAGTCATTACAGTACGGCCCAGAGTACGGACAGTTGAACCTTGAACACTTTTTGTACCCTTTTTACTGACTATAAGAGGAAAGCTTCTTCGTATTAACCCCTTCAGTGCCAAGGGGTTTCCTTTTGACAAGTAAAATCGTCTGGAGTTAGACAGAGTAAAATCTATAAGTACGTCCTTGGCACTGAAAGGGTTAAGAGTAGTATTTAGCGTATTACACTGTAAAAACACCAGTGGTTAAAGTGTCCTTGCTGTAATATACTTAGAGCAGTCCCCCCTTTCCCTTATGTTTAGTTAGTCGAGCGAGAAGTGTTAGAAAAAAAGACAGGAAAAATGAACGCACGAAAAATAGAGACGTTACGTGTATCTCCCGCTGCCATCACTTCTCTCCACTAATTTATTTTTTGCCGGCGAACTGCTCGTAGGTTAAACAGTAATTGTTTCGGGTCCGTGTGCGGCAACGAAAATTTAGCTCCTCTCTTGCCTGCACTCATCAATGCCTAACAATAATGACTTCTGATTGTGTTTTTAGTCACGTGGCCTCCATGCATGGTCATCTCCATTGCGTTAAGTTCCTTCTGCGACAGCCTGGTGTAGACATTCACGCGAGAGACCGCTGGAGAGCATCACCGCTTTCTGGTAAGAATAGACGCTACGTGTACTGTTCACGTGAAATCTTTCTAACCGCTAACATTTTGAGCTACGCTGATTTAGGCGTTCCTGCCAATTCACGACTTACCTCGTGTTTGGGGCTTTTGATGTTTCAAAGGTAGAACATTACAGAGAAAAACTCAGGGAAAGGCTGGCACTCAATAATGCGCTTACGAGAATTACATGTGTACTCTCATTTCCATCATGATCAAACATACAAAAATCATGAGAAACCGAACAATAATGGTCGGATTTTGACCCGAGGTACCTCGGAAAAAGTCTATCATACTGCATGTAAAGGTCAAGAGGAACCAGTCACGCGAACTTGTAAAAGCTCTTCAAATCACGGCGTCAAGTCATGATCATATTTGCTGGAAGATGGCTGCTTGTTTGTCTCTTTAACAGGCTACAACATGATGTGTGCCCCTTTCTCGGGGGCTGGGGACGACTCCCATATAAAATGTACGGGGGCGCTCGTTGTACCTTTTAGGGTTTCAAAAAGCCGTATTGTTCTACCTCCCAGCTCAATACTTTTTCTGATTGGGGGAAAACGTGTCACGTGCCGTGGGTCAAAATTCACTAACTCCCTAGGGCGAATAAAACTCACTAACTCCCAAGGGAAACAACAACATGAACTTTCGACTCCCTCGTGATCGGGTCGTGTTCCTTGAAACCGCGGGTAAATTTATGAGCCAGCCGGCGTAAAGCAAACGATTTCTTCGCAGTTTTTTTCTAGTTTTGAGTTGGAAGGTATAACAAAACACTGACTTAATGACTGGCCCCGCGGGAAACAATGAGTTTTGTTTCCCCTCGACCTCAATGAGGGCCACTGTTGGGGCCAGTCATTAAGTGCTTATTGGTACCTATTAGGTTTACAGCCTCAAAAGGTCTCCAGAGGGAGCTTTCACCATAGCTATTAGGGCATCGAGATGACAAGATAATGTGTTGTTTTAGAATTGGTACCTCTTAGGGGTGAAAAACTTTTTGAGCCACGCCCACAAAATAGGATCTTGGTACCTCTTTGGGGTTCAATTTCCTGTTGGGCATTCCCGTCTTTTTTATATGGGAGTTTCCTACGGGCTTTGTCAACTGAAGGCGAAAATATATAGTTGTCATTTGTAATTCCGTCTCTAATTCTCCAGTGGTGGTTATTTTGTAGAAGCTGTCCAGTCTGGTCATGACCAAGTGGTGCAGTGTCTGTTACGACACGGGGCTGGCTGGTGTGAAGATGGAGTGGGTGATGTGCTGTGTAGCGCTGTGGGTATGGAGTGTTCTTATATGAAGTGTGCAGGATTTTCTAACAGACTCACAGGCGTAAGCACGAAAAGAAGAGCAAGTTTGAGTTAATTTCCTCGCTGTTAAAATTCAAACCTCCTTTCTGTGCAGCGTCATGTTTTATCGCCAGTTAACGACATTTTTCATTTGCTAAACAACAGTCACCTTGAAATAACAGATGCAAGAGCAAATAAGAGTATAAATGAGCCAATCAGAACTGTATGTGGAAATGTGCAACAGGTTCCAAGCAGCTAAGTCATTTGATCCTGATAATGTGATTGGTCGAAAAACAACATCTTTTCGCTGATAAATTAGGGCTTGTTGAATGATTTTCCTTGCCAGTCATAGAGCCCGGCAGTCGCAAATTCGAAGGAACGTTTATCTGCTTTCGACAGTCAACAAATAACTGCGATATCAGTTTTCGGGTTTTTTTGTTACTTTTCAGTGAAAAATGACTCGGAGGAGCTTCATCGTCTTGTATCACTGGGTGTGGATGTTAATGCACCAAACTTTGACGGTAGCACGGCGCTTCATGTTGCAGCCACTGCAGGCAGTCGAGGAGTAGTGCAGTACCTCACTGATCACAGAGCAGATATCAATGCTGTTGACTCGTTAGGAAATACACCTTTGAATGTAAGTATGTTACCTCAGGTGTAATGACAGTTTTGGCATAACCGTTTACTGCTAAGTTAACATGAAGTAATACGGAAGGAACCCAATAACACTCCGACAGTCTGGACATCCAAGGGAGCTGGGGTACAGTCAACTCCTCATCTCATTTATCCCTGCTCGTCTACCCTTCTCAAAGACGAGAGCTATCTGTCTTGGACGGAGGCAGAATAAGGACGGATCGCTGCGAAAAGGGTAGAGAACTGCTCCTCTGTTCCGGTGCACCTACGATCTGATCACGGGCGTACCGAAACACCCACGGTTGGAGACTGAGCCCACCCTGTCCCAGTGAGGGAAAGAGACCTAAGGAGCCACCTGGGGACAGATTTGCTTTAAAAGTTTGCGATTGATTTGGAATTGTGATAAATGCGGTTTGATTTTCCAGTACTCGGACATGCATGAGCATCGTGCGGTCAGCCAGTTATTGGAGGGTCTGGGCGCCAGAAGGTTATCGCATCATTACAGCATGCACGAAATCTGTGAAGTGGCCAGCACAGGAAATCTACAGATGCTGCGACACATGGTGCATAATGGCGCCACAGTCTGCTACAGAGATTTTAACAAACGGACGCCATTGTAAGTGTTTGAAGAGTTTTTGCTCTTTGTGTGTGACTTGTGTGAGGGAGCAGTTCGAGAACTTGAACCGTTTTTTAAGGAATATTGGAATAATTTTCGCAAAATTAGATAAGTCTGTTAGGATGTTACAGTTAGGACAATTTGACTGCATATAATTCATGGTAGGACATATTAGGTCGCCTTCCCCTTCACCCCTTCACGGTAGAATATGAATGCTAACCGCAAGCAAACAGCAGTAAATCAAAGCAAACTATATATGTGTCCTAATACCATGAATTGTGTCCCGTCGTTGGCACCACTGTCATTAAAGGCTGGTTTTCACTAGTCTTAGTCGGAGTCACAATCAGAAGCGTAGAGCGATACGATCTAGTGAGAGTCGGAAGCAGAACACTGATTCTGCTTATGACTCCGTCGCTTTACGATCAAGTGAAAACTGCATTGTCGGAATCGCAAGCAGAAGCGGAAGAATAAATCAATGACAATGTTCGATTCTGGGCCTTGCGATTGGCTGGTTCTTCCGCTTCTGCTTCCGACTCCGACGGCAACCCAGTTTTCACTGGATCATAAGCGACGGAGTCGTAAACAGGATCGGAAGAAATGGAAACGTTCTGATTCTTCCGACTCCGATTCCGTCGAGCTTATGACTCCGCGTACGACTCCGATTTTTGATTTTCACTTGGTCATAAGGTCTCTTACGACTCCGACTCCGACTCCGTCGCTAGTGAAAACCAGCTTTAAGACGGTGTCCTTGAAAACGCTTTAGTCAGGCTTTCTATATTTACACATGAGCGAGTAGGCCTATAGCCGAGTCAAAATCCGCGGGAAAATTTCCAAGCAAATGTGTGTAAGTGCTCTAGTAGTGTGATGGCATTTCTGAATTCAGCAACTCGAGAATTCGGCACAAACCTCTTTGCTCGCTACGTGAGAACCGGATAAAATTAGAACGAGAGAGTTGATGGCTGGGAGGTGAACGAGTTTTTTTTCGCTATCAGCAGCGTGTGGAGAAACGAAGGCAGGGGCGATTCCTTGAAATGTTCACAGTTCATCGGATTTTAGTCAACCCTAACCCTAACCCTTAGTCAAATCCGATGAGAGCGTAAGAGACTCGAGAAGAGCGGTCAAGAATTCTGAAGAATTGGCACGGACTCGACTGGCAAACACTTTTAACGCTAAGATTGCCAAAACGTCATCAGCAAAAAACAGTTCTTTTGAGAACTGTTCTCACTCAGACGTTCACGGTAGTCGAACTACTGCTCCTGAGTTCAAATCATTTTCTAAATCTTCTGATTGTTTCTCTGCAGACACGTCAGTGCAGCTGAAGGCCATTTGGACGTGGTTAAGTTTCTTCTGTTGCAGCCTGGGACCAACATCAACTCTAGAGACAAAAACGACTTCACTCCACTTCTCGGTAAAGTGTTCAAATTGTTTTTTCCAGTTCACGTTGTACATAATTGTCTGTTGTCATTCCGCGCTGGAAATGTGTCAGTAAACGGTTTTCTTTTCGATATATTACTGCCTGCGTCTGTAGTACAACCAAAATCAAAACACAAGTAATAGAATGAACCAATCAGAACGCGAGGCAAGTACGTGCAACCAGCGTAAAAGGCGGGAAAATTTCCCCAAACGCCAATCACGTTTGGTCTTAGTTCAGCGTCTCTGTAATTTGATTGGTTTAATTAGTGCTTGTGACAGTCGCCCGTAAAACGTAGTTTTGACCAGTTAGTATTTGCGGTCCGTTTGCCGGACTATACATTATTCAATACGTTCGCAGACATTTCTATTCGTGGCAAAATTACTTTAGAGCGCCCGAAATATTTCCACGAAGGTTAGATTGTACAGACTATTTGGTTCTGTATCGAACGCTGTTTTTCATCTCTCGACAAATCTTTCAATAATCGCTAAGTCAGTTTAATCACTGAAAAATGACTTAGTCTAAAAGAAGGGCTTGCGCTCGTAAAGCTGCAATTTGCTATTATTTTCCCACATTCTGATAATTTATATTTTAGCTCTCCTTACACAAGACGAAGGACATGAGAGTCGTGAAAACCTGACAGCTGCATCCCACTCAACACTGTTTGTTGATATTTAACAGGAACTGTTTGCAAAAACAACGATTTATTAGAAAATATTGTTATTTTAGACTTGACATTTCGAAGCTAACGGCTGTTAAGATAGATATTATCCCCAGTTCATATCACTAAGTCAGAACAGACAGGGACTTTCTCATAACAGATGGAGACGTCGTTTTAGAAGAATAGTTAGTCGGCAATGACTGCATGTGGCTATTTCTGTTATTATTTAGAAGACTGCAGTAAAGCAAATCATACTGCAGTTAATCGAGCTAAATACGAAATGATATCGTTTTTTAGACTCTTGGCTTTTTAAAATGAGACATGCGGCTTGTTCCTTATTCTGCGCGAAATTTGTCTCCAAATTTATAACGATGAGACCTTTGTTAACTTGAATTTCCAAACCTTCGCAGGTGTTCTCCAGAATAAAAAAAAGTTCGAAAGCGTGCCGTTTTCAAGGAAACCCCACAAACTACATTTCAATAGAAAGGTTATGAAATGTAGAATTCGATCAAACTATATTCTGTTTTTGCCGATGCTTTTCTAAGGAGGCAGAAGCCGTTAACGCCAAAACGACCGTCTGAAATTAATAAAAAATTCTGGCGAATTAATCGGGTATCAGATGCAATCGTTGCTGCAAAATTACTATGTGGTGTTAATCGCAAAGCATCAATCTCTCAGTGTCAGCATTTTCTTTCATTTCTATAGTCTTTATACATCTGTCAAGTTCCGCTATCGAAAAATTCGCGTAACGTGTTGCATAAGAGGCCGCCATGAGAAAAGTATTTAAAATTAGATGAAATTCACTGACACAGTTTTGTTCCTTATCTATCAGTGAATGTTCTGTCCAAAACCGTCGATTCTACATACCCTATTAATTTATTTAAACAAAAGGAATTTTCTCCATAAACGAGAGCGCGAGTTTTCGCCTTCTTAAGATTTATTACCATGTCACACCTCTTCATAGGGATATGTCAACTCAAAACGCCGCCAGCCAATAAAATAACTAATAAAACCACTAGCACTTACAGTATGCAACTTGCAGCTTCGCAGGAAAGCGATAGTGTTTCAATCATGTTTTAGGCGCATACATAAGAAAAGCGATGTCTAACAAAACAAGAACAAACTGAGGCCGGAGCAATTGCCGAAGTGTGATTACAAGGAGGCAATCTTGACGGACATGAAATCTTTGATATAGGATCTCTAGATTAAGCCGGTTGCCGCGAAAATGTCGCTGAGGCAGGAGTCCATGCCTTTTGAGGATTATGATACCTTGACGGTGTATTAACTTTTATTAACAAATCTCTTTTTCCCAATATCTCGTGCACGTTTTAATATTTCATTTCCATTTGTTTGGAAAATGTTACCTTAAATGATGAACTCTGTATTGCTTGAAGAAAAGAAAGAAGAAAATTTTGCAAAAGTAGTCCCACGAAGGTTTGGAGTAACCTTAAGGTCCTTTATCAATCATGGTATCAAAAAACTGCCCAATTATTGGTGAACATGTTGTTATCATTTTCGTGACACAAAAGCTTACCACAGCAACAGTATGTCCTGCTGAAAAACACCCTTAATTTCAGCTTTAGGGGCTTATAATTCAAAAACGACACGGTGATTTTTGTTTATGTTATCAACTTTTGATTAGCATGGTAAGATGCGACTTTTGGCAAAGTTTAAAAAAATTCTGTAGGTAGGGTTCAAAGCCACCTTAACTTTTCGAAATGCCGTCTCTGTTGTGACTTGCGCCAATGTTTGAAGGCAGCTGGTTATTACAACATATGTTACTCATCTTTTTGATCGGTAAAACGTATCTGAAAACAATAGCCGCGGAATCTAAACGGCTGCGGTATTCTTCGGAGACGTTTTTGGCTGAACGTTGGGAGTCCCTTCCTTTTCAGTAATCGAGCAATGACTATTAAGAACCACCGTGATTTTTGTTGTGCCACTTTTTTATTAGCTAAAAGTACTAATAATTCTGCAAGGTATAAAGTGAACAGAACAAAATATTTGATTTGCCTACTCAGTTCATTTGGACTTAAATTACAATTAAGGTTATTCCTCACAATTGCACTGCGCATCCTTTCTGCGCATAATTTATGGCGTCATTTAGCGCGCCCGCGTGCACGCGCATATTGAAAACTTGGCGGATTTGCCTTGATATTAAGCGCTGTCAGGTGGAGAATAGCTATAGCTCACCAACGAGCATGGGCACCCCAACTTTTTTTTCAGTCATTGTAATCAACTTATCATAAACTTTGCTTGAGGAAAGACTGATCTGATTTCTATTGCTGAAAATTGATTAAATAAGGAAAATAGCAAGTAAACTGTGGTCTTTTCTATTTTGCCCTATGGTAACCATGTCAAGAAATTTGGTTGAAATTTTAATAAAGAATTCAGCTTTCTGTTTAAATCAAACTTAAAAAGTTTATTTGTGTCCGATACAATGCATTGACTCCAGTTTAATGCGTGTTCTCATGAGTCTCGGTCACAAACATTTACAATTATTACCGGGAATGTGTTCTTGTAATAAGCATTAGATAATGCCAAAATGGGTCATTTTCAATGCCCCAGTGCTCCTTAATGAATATGGGCACCCCCCTTTTTTATTTCAAAATTGAAGTTCTCATATGATAAATATTCAGTGGGCAAAGTTTGAACGAAAATCTATTGTCAGTTTTATTTCAGGGGAATTACCTTAAGCTTCGCAAATTGAAAAACAAATTATAGAAAGGAACTAATTAGTCAACCCATGGTTTGGTGTGTTTATGGCGAAATCAGCAGTTTCCGGGTCAGTTGGTATATGGTGAATCGAGTTCATTGTTTCCGCGTCAGCCATCACTTCGCTTAAAGAGATAGTTTGTTGTTATTATTAACCCCCAAACGCTTAACACCAAGGGAAAAACGGGAACGCACAACACTATTCCAAGAGATCTTCCTCTTTCTAGTTGCTATAGGCATCACATCTTTGTAGGGGCTAGATACAATTCTTGCAATTCGCATCGAGGGATAGAAACACCAAAATATTGAAGCTTTGTGATTATAATTTTTTCTAAAACTTGTTCATATTTTGTGCTTCAATTCTTGTGAATGATAATGACTAAACTTGTGTTATATATACACGTCCCTTTACAGTCTACTGAATACTTATCCTGAAACACAAGTATTTTAAAATCAATCCGGTTAAGCCTACACTTGTGTCACCGCTGTTTCATTGGCTTTTCTTGTGGAAAAATTACTTAAAAACATCTGCTAAGTGAAAACACGGCTTCATTTGGCAATGCTGAACTTTCTAGTAGACGTGAGAAAACTTGTTCCTCACAAGACGACGAATCAAGCTGATGACCTTCATGGTAAATTATCTCAGTTAGTAAACGATTCCTGTATTCCGTCATATGATTTGGCCGCACCATGGCCTCGAACAGCAACGACTTTGTCACTGAAGATTCTAACCGTGCGCTTGAGGTGTTCTTCTGTCCCACAAAACCAATATTTACATGGATTTTAAGCGACACATCCACATTCCAAGCTACGATCAGCATTTCATGTCTTGCTTGCCCGATTACCGTTTTCCTAAACATCTTAATAATCACTGCAGTGAAGAAAAGGGAAGAGTTTCAAACCAATTCCAACACTTTGCTTGCCAACTTGGCTGCCGCGGATCTATTAGTGGGCGCTGTCTCGATGCCTTTGACAATCACTTTGGACGCCTTACTTCTGCAAAAGGCTGTCGGCTATTGGATTTGTAGACTGGCGTTTGTAAATCAACTGGTGATGTATGCTGCTATCTGTTCGTCTTTATACCATATGGCTTTGATTGCTTGGGAGAGGTACGTGGCGATAAGAAAGTGGAACTTCTACAAAGCGATTGTCACCAGGAAGCGAGTGAAGACATACGCAGGAATTGCGTGGCTGTTGGCTGTACTAACCACAACTCCTGTACGTATTCTTACGGCTCTAGGACTCGACTATAAGTACACTAAAATCCTGGACACGATCCTCGTTTTTCAGGCTTTATTTTGCTTGGTTCTCATCGGGTATTTTTATATCATGGCTTATCTCGGTGTGCGCACATGGAAAGAAATTAGCGACATTAGAAAACGGGCAGCCCCCACTGCGATGGTGGCGAGGCAGGAACTTGGTATTGCCAAGAGAGTTTTCATTCAGACAGTTGCCTTGTTAATATGTTACCTCCCATCAAGTATCGTTCTTTGCTGCGGACAGTTTTTGCCCTTCCTTCGAACAAGCTCGTGTTTCCGTTGGTCGGAGTTGCTGAATCAGTTGAACTCGCTGCTAAACCCAATTCTCTACGTTTTGGCGCTGAAGCGTTTCAGAAAGGCGGTTCTGGAGATGTTGAAGGTTCGCAAAAAACCTGGAGCGCATCGAGCGGCTGTGAGAAAACGACGTTTTGGTAGGCGGCGGATTGGTGATGTTGAGAATCTGGAGGTCGTTCTTAAGTGTGAACAAGTACAGCAAGACGATGGTTTTGTTGGATCAGGACCGGAGTGTTCACACACGACTAAAGGCGCTGTTAATGTCAACCATCTGGAGCCCGCGATGATGGAAAGATGCGCGGCCTCTACTTCACCGTCTGAAGTCAGCCAAATCATTCATGTCGACGTGCATCAACCCAAGATAAACAGAAAAAAAACAAGAAGAAAGGCTAATTATGTGGCCACAAAAGCTATTCCTACCGAAGTAAGCCTCGATAATCCCGACACCATTTCTCGACAACACAATCAGTGACCCGAGAAGAGAATACTTTCGTCTGAAAACGTCTGCATGAAAGGCATGAATGAAACGTAACACAATCAACGCACAAAACATAAGCTTCAAGTTTGTAGTTTATCTCTATTAATACAACTCTCCTTCTCTCCTAAAAAAATCACAATTTAAATTTCGCTAAAAATTATGGTAAATTAGAAGCAGAAAAAAGTCAAAAATCCTGAGGACGTGAGGTCTTTGCATTCAGAGTTTTCAAGTGATGTACGCTTAATCTGAATATTATTTGTGCCGATGGCTTTGCAGTCATTTTATCGGTCTTAGCTTTACCAGTCCTTTAGAAATCGAATCCAACTTAGAAACAATACTGTGCAGTCCTTTTTTTTTCTGAAGTCCTAAAAGCGATATGTATTCAAACCGCAGTTATAAGCGCATTTATCGTCATGTCTTTGAGGTCATCTATAGAAGGTATGAAAAATTATCCAGGTAGTCTTCACCAGCCATGATTTGATTTCTCTTGATTTTCCCCTTCTGATTTTCTTGATTTTCCCCTTAAATATTGTTTGATGTTTTGTCTTTCCATGTTAAGGCCAAAAGAAGTTGTTTTCTCTGCTATGAACAAGAGCTTGAAAGCTTTTACAGCTGCGTAAGTGGCGTAAGTTCGAACAATTACGTGGCAACCAAAGTGTATTAGCTGGATGGATTACCAAAATTCAGATATGGGGCTCCGCTTGCCCGCTGCGGCGTTCTGGAGCTCCGCCATAAGACTATAGCACCAAACAGTTCCAGTGAGTGCATAATGGAGGGAGGGTGGAGGGGGGAATTCTCAAATTAAGTAACTGTTTTTCAAACATACGCCTAAAGTTCTCCCTTTACACTGTAAATAGTTCTAAATTAACAAGCTTAGCAGCAAGCTTTAGATCTTAGTTTCCATGAGAACAGTCGTTTTCTGCTGGGCGCACATCTCTGTAGAGGTCAACCGAGATATGATTTTACATAATTTCTTTGTTCGAGATTCGCTTGTGCTGAGCTTTGTTCGTATGCCACGTGAAGCAATGTTTACGCATGGGGACGGACACGGTCATTACACGTGCAGCCTGGTTTTCACTAGCGACGCAAACACAGGCCCTAGCATAAGCGCAAACTCAAACACGAACGTACGCAATAGGATGAGCACAAATGAAAACAAAATTCGACACAAACACAACACAAGCAAAATCATGCGAACCTTCCTTGTGCTTGAGCTTACGCTGGTGCTTATGCCTCCGTCAAAGCCAATTTCAAATGTTTGTGCTTGTCCTTGCGTTGCTAGTGAAAACCAGGCTTAAACGATTGTGAAAAAAATACAAAGTTCAATTTAAATTAAAAAATCGAGTGAAAGCATGAAGAAAGCTTGGTTTTGTTGTAAGGTAAAGATCTACTTTTGCCAAAAATTGAAAAAATGGGGGGCACCATGCTCGTTTTAGGAACAGGTTACATTGAAAGCTTTCGCTACTTTAAAATGATCATAGCGTACGACTATCAGTGATAAAAGAAGCTATATTAGTGAAATTTCGATCAGGTAAATATACTCAGATAAACACAACTATAAGTATATGAAGCAAACTGTTGCAGCCGATGCTCTTCCACTCTGAATCAAGTGAGTGCTGTTGTATTCAGTGCCAGCGTGACTTTTGTGAGATAATTTCGAAAAAGTACCATCCCTGACATAGAATACACCTTGAAAAAGAACGATTAGCCTTGCCCATCCACATTCCAAGAAAAAACTTCCGAAAGGGCAAATATCAAAATTTGTAACTTCTCTGGTACATATTTTTGTTTTTTTTTTACGTTAAAGTAGGGAAAATCAATAAAGGAAGTCGTCTACAATAAAAAATAGGAGGTCACTGTCCATTTTAGAGAGTAAAATTGCAGGCGAAGTTAGCGCACCTTGGCAGGGGTGAGTTAATTTTTTAATTTTCCATACATTTGTCTGTAAATTTTTTTCTGCGAACCTCGTCTAGACGTTTGTCTACCCAGCCAAATTTACAGACAAATGTATGGAAAATTAAAAAATTAACTAGCGACTTCTAGCAAGGCTACATCCTTCAAACTTGGTGAATACAATCTTCTACCTTGTATTTTAACGTTGCGTTTCAGAAATTGTGTAAAATTCAATTTTGGAAGAAGTTATTTACTATCGGATTCCCATACAAACACCGTAATTTCTGACCGCTTTGCCTACCCGTCAAGATGGCCTCGAAAACCGTGATAAGGCCTATAGCGTAGGGGGACTTCAAAAACAAGGAACTCTTACCAGTCCAGCCCGACTTTTCTTCATGGCTTTGCGTCCCAGCATAATTTATTCCGTACCATGTTACCGGATCGTGCAAGGGGCCTATTCATATCTAACATGATTTTGCCCGGCTCTGCGCAAAGTCGTACGCCATTGAGGGAAAATGTAACTGAAACCAGGAGGGTCGTCTCATTTTTCTGCTTTGTTAATTTTGATGCATTTGTACAGATGCCATCATGAATGCTCACCATGGGGTTGCGGAGCACTTGAAGGCACGTGGAGGGACCTTTAGCGAGTGCAAGTTGGCTCAACTGATGACAAGCGCTGCCAGCACTGGGGACACAAGGACCCTGAAACGATTGATAAGATGGACCGGTCACGTGAACGTATCTGACTTCGATGGACAGACCGCACTACACACAGCGGCTATGTACGGCAGGCTCAATATCGTCAATCTGTTGTTGAAAGAGGGCGCAGGTAAGGTAACTACTAGTGGACGGGTCACAGGAATCCCAACAATAATGCTTTGATTGTGTAGCACAATGCTCAGGAAACTACTAGGAGGTGAAATGGCCCATGTAAAAAAAGTATTGCCATGTATACATTCGTTTAAACGTAACGTTCGTTACTTTAAAATGAATTGGCAAAAGTCTAAAATTTGCATGATACAGTATGCTATGGTAAAGTTCACAAACACTTTTTTCCTTTGGCGTCTAGTTTCGAGGAAGGTAAAAAAAGTAAAAGGTAACAGGTTTCAAGCAAACATGCCACGTACGGCCCTCAGTGAATCACTGATCATTTGTTTTAATTCAGTGCAAAGCTACTCGGAATTTTTTTTCACTTGTTTGTCTCCTACTCTAGCTTGGTACTGCAATGCACTTACATAATTTCTGTTGTTACTGTTACTCAGCCTCTGGTTAGGCCCTTAGTTTTAACAAGTAAGTCTCTTTTCTTTCCAGATGCGACACTTGTTAATCGATATAGCCAGATTCCCTTGCAAGTAAGTTGTCTTGCGTTAGTTTTGTTCACAGGTCACTTTTCTTTTACCGTTTGGTGGATGTTGGGCTGTGTTGGGTGTTGTGGTGAATGTAGCTAATTTGCTGGGCTCATTTGTTTCGAGTCTCATTAATTCTTAAAGATATTTCTCCCAAACCTAACTGAATGATGGCAGTACCGCGGTTTTGGAATTATGTTGATCTCTGTCAAAGGAAGGCTCCTTCGTGGTATAGAAACGCAGTACGAATTGAAAAGAACACCGCCTTCGTCCTTTTGTCCTCGATTGTTATATGTCAACTGCGTCTTCTGAGAACCCAAAGTTAAGAAAGTTGGCGCTGCTATTAATCCTGCACCCGCACTCAAGGAGTTTGCGGAAGGTCCCACGTGAATTCATTACATGAATGGGCATGGATGCTTGTTTCCAACCTGAGTGATATGTAGGAATCAAACTGAAACGCTAACTATTCTGCTTTGTAATGATCGTCACACGTGAGCGATAATGGCGAGGGCACTTATTGTTTACGCAAACTTCGTTTATGGATAATGGGTTTCAGAATTTATGTCCGTGTTTTACAGGTAGCAGTAGCAAATGGTCATACAGCGGTTGAAAGAGAACTACGAAAATTTCTCAAGGTAAGAAATGGAAAATGCTCTACAGAGGTCCGCTGCTTGCACCGCGGCAGTGAAACCACTTCGATGGATGGGGTATCGAATTTTGGTTTAAAGTTAGGGCCGCACACACTCACCAAAAAGTTTGAAGGGTACCCCCTCCGGCCGGGGGGGGGGGGGGGGGTGGAGTGGGAAACATACCACGCAGCCACAGACTAGTCTTCAAATGAATACACACTTTACTTTTTTATCATTTTTTTTTTTTCACTCTGACAGTTTTTATGTCAGATATGAATTAGTTGGGAATATCGATTTTCAAGTTATGGATCGCCAGTGCTATCGTTTCATAATTTTTTCCGTTGTTACTTTGTTTTTTTTGACAGCTCACGGAAGAAATTCTCTTAGCCGACCACATAACAGCGACGTGTTACAGCCCGCAAGCGAGAAAAAGAGGAAGAAAACACAGAACAGAAGCGACACAGTACAATTATTCAAAGCGGGAATCTTGGACCTCGACGGAAAACTCGCTAGAAATGCGCCGACACGGCGGGTACAGCGCAAATAACAGCGTTCACTCTTCGAAAGAAATAATAAACTTAGCGGACGTACGAGCGCCGCCTGAAGCAAATGACAAGTCCCGGCCGCCTCTACTACATCTCAGTACGCAATCTATCTCAAGCCTAAGCGCACAGGCTAGAGAGATGGCGGGAGGACAGCCAGATTACGTCTGAGAAAGCCGCAAGGTGAGACATCGAAGAACAACGTGACGAACAGTCTCTGAAGTCAGTCCACTAACAGCAGGTACAAGCTGGAACGCGGCAGATTCTTCAGACAAAGTTGCGAGCTTCCAGAGTTTGCGCAGATAGAGACCTGTTGTAAGAATAATAACGAGAATCCTGATCAATCGAGGGAACCGGTATCTTTGGTGTAACAGTCAAAGAGTTTTCGGCACTTCTTACAACTTGAAATCAAATCATGAAGTCGTGTGTTCTTGCTAGAGCATCAAAAGTTTTACACGTGACTGTGACGCAGTAACAACTTCGGTGATAAAACTGCGGGCGCAGACAGGATATTTCTCGTTACTGGGACTTGCTTCCTCAGCTGTAATCTTCTGTTAGCGAGTTAGAACGGACATGTTAGCGAAGTGTTTTTTTTTCTCATTCAGTCATCAAACAAACCACCCATTTCTTCTGGTTCTGATTCTTCACGCTTGTCATCCTTGCTTTTATTTCTTTGGTTCTTGTTTTGCCTTTCTAAAATCTGTAAGAAAATGGTTTGACAAACAGCACAAGAAACATCATCACCAAATTTCAAGAACAGTGCAGTTAAACCTCTCCATACGGACATCTCCCTAATATGGACACCTCTCTAATACGGACAGTTTCCTATGTACAGACAGAATTCTCATACATTTCCTTTAAAAAAACCCTCTGTGATACAAACCCTCTCTAAAACGGACAAGGGACACTAAATGTCAGCACTAGGGAGCCAATTCATACAAATTTAACCTCTTTATTACGGACACTCTGGGGACCAGTTGTTTTGCGGTAGTACTATTTCTTGTCGGCAGTTACACAAACATTGACACTAATTGATGCCAAACAATTAAGATTCAGAAATTCAAAATACACTAAGTTTTGGACCTGATTTTAGTTACTTAACACTCTGACAGTGACATCACCATAGTGACCTCTCCAATACTGACACCTCTTTAATATGGACACCGCTCTGTCTTTTCAGTGTCCATTTTAGAGACGTTCAATTGCATACCGACTCTATAAATATAACTTGTTATATACTGCAGTTTTCAAACTATCACAGTGATAACACATAAGCATTGAAAATCCAGTTCACTGATCACTTATACAGTAAATTTACATAAAAATGAACCAAGTTTTATTTGCAAGATAGTGTGCTGTAACCAGTGCTGGATCCAGACCTTGAACTAAGGGAGGGGGGAGGGAGGGGGGAGGGAGGGGGGAGGGAGGGGGGCCCTCCCCTAGATCCCCCACTGGTAACGCTGATGAAATATGGAGTTGTTCAGTTGCTGATTTTCTGTAGGGCTCTGCCAATTTTCCTGTGACTGTTGACAAGCGAAAAAAAGAAATTTGTATTTTCTATTCTCATTGCTGTTTTATTTAATTGGGTCATATAAATAGTACTCTATGTCTATGACTTAGATGGCATAGCCAGCTATGTTAAAAATAAAATTGATAATAAAATGTCAAAACATGATTTTACTTTGTCATAAGTGTCTTTTTTAATCTTCCATGTGGCTTTCTTGAAGTATTCCAAATTCTGTTCTGTGAAGTCAGCTTGCTGTGTTTTCTTTGTCTGGCCTGCAAATTTATCCAGTTATGAATGATTACCTCATTTATAAGTTACAACTGCATTGATTTGGAAATATCTTGCTCATAAGTTGCAGGAGGAAGTATGAATCACTCAATGTTATTTTCCTTAAGAGCATGAAAAGACAGGTGCTTAAGAACAATATATTATGAAAGTTATTGACCTAGCATGAGGTTAAGATGGCTGGATATTGGTCATCTTTATGTACTGTGACAGGTTAAGATGAGGTTAAAATGGCTGGAAATTGGCCATGTTTATGTACCATGACACAGTTGAGGTCCATAAACATGCCAAATAAGAGTAAGGCCAATATACAGCCATCTTGACCAAACAAGCTTGGTCTGCTAAAACCAGTCCAAAGAAAGCACACGCGCTGATTGGTTAAAAATCGTGTTTGCATAACTCAATGGAGACACAGAACTAGCGCGTGCCGTTGACGTAGTGATGGCGCGAGCAAAGAGAAATTACATTTTGATATCCAAAGTTAACAAGTCGTTTTCTTTTTTCTCGTCGTGGTGTTTTCTAAAAGAAATAGAAAACATGTACTTCGTGTTTCTGTCGAGTTATACAAACACTCATGAAAGTTTGGGAGAACTTGAAAAAGCTGTGGAAACACTCGCCTGCGGCTTGTGTTCCCACAGCATTTCTTGTTCTCCCAAACTTTCACTTGTGTTTGTATAACTCGATAGAAACACGGTACATGTTTTCTATTTCTTAATTGTTATCCTGGATCTGCTCCTACTAGTCCAATACAGTATAATTTACCGGGGTAGTGGCTAGTGTATAAATATTAATTCAAGTCTAGACCATGGTTTTTTTACCCGAGGTTCTGTAAGAAACATTGAGAATTGGAGATGACTTTGTAAGGTACTGGTTTAGTTAGTGCATGTTGGACTACAATAGTGGGTAGTGGAAAATAGCTAGTCTGAGATAGGGTTGGGGGTTTTGGTGCCTACCTGGTCTAGAATAGGGTTGCAAAATCAAGCCGATCTAGCTGGTCTGGTGCGGGGTAAGTGTTTCAGTAAACCAGCAGCACATCCCCACCCAAAGATTTAAAGAGTACCCCCAGGGGGGTACCCTGTCTTACCATTAACATACTGACTTCAGCAGTAGAATTTCCTGCCTGATAGACTGTCTCCCTACATGTGTTTTGTGCTTTTCCAGATTAACTGCTGAATACCCCTCTACTCCAAAAGAGATCTTGAAAAGTGTGGTTACGCAGAAAACCTAGACTGCGTGGCCGCATAGCCACTTCTTTCCTTTCTAACATATTTTGAGGGGGAGGGGTGGTCTTGACAACTGCATAGTTGCATAGCCACTTTTATCCTAACTTACTAACATGTTCCAAGGGGGAGAGGAGGTATTGACTACTGTGTAGCCGTGTAGCCACTTTTTTCCCAACTAACATATTCCAAGAAGGAGGGGAGGTCTTGACAACTGCATAGCCGCATAGCCAACACCAGACAAGTGTGACATATATGTATATCTTGTTCTTTAAAGCATTGGCCGGAGAGAACTGCAGGGTATTCAGCAGTTACTCCCTTTTTCCATGTATTCATTGAAACTCTGCATATTTCAAACTGCCACCCTCTTGACGTCACATGGTGAGTGAAACCTGGGATGTTTACCAAGTCTACTGAAGGGGTGGGCATCAGCCAGTGCGGGTCATCTTTGGTAGACTTGATACTCTCCCAGTGCTCTTGATATGAATTATCATGATGAAGGCCACTTGAAAGACGCTTATGATGTTGATAAACGTATGCCTTACAAACTGATTACTACATGTCATTACTTGGGTTTACCTCGGTGTAAGAACCTGTGAAGTTTTTCTTTGTTTTGTAGCTATTGTTAGGGTTAGGGCTATTTTGTTGACTTCTTTGTTTTCTTTGTTTACGTCACTGGTGAGTTTCATAGGTTCTTACACCGAGGCAGAGCCCATTACTTGTCACGCAAAGACATAACGCACCTAAGTTCTACTATTTCTGTTATTAGACGAATTATAAATTATATATTTAGTTCTAAAGCTGCCTTAAAAGTACCTGATGATAATCGCAATCCTTGTATTCCACGTGTTTGTTGTCTGTTTGGCTTTGAGGTTCGTTTACGCTTTCTAGAGGGTTGTTTCTCCTTCTGCGTTGACTTCCGCTTGACAGATCTTGAACCTCCTTCACTATTCACTAGATCTAAACCTTTTCGAACTAGTTTAGATGACATTTTCAGCTATTTTTGAATCGGTTTGCACTGAAAGTTTCTTCGTGTGTGATTCTTGTTGTTCGCGGTATTAACTGGTGCCCATGCGTTACTCGTGCATTAACAATCTCGTGCCCAGGCTTGAGGAGCGGCTATTCTGATTGGCCAATTTTTTCCTATCGTCCCAGTGTTCTATGCGAGCATTGACTACTCCAAAATGGCGGCCGTCGGTTGACTTCGTCGGTTAACTTTCCACTGTACTAGTTGTGCGACAGAAAAGCTCTTTAGAAGATGAACATACTCAGAACTCCCGATGACAGCACTGCTGTTGTGAGAATCATGGGCGAATTCGATCAGTTTTTGTCCAGTGACCCTAAAAGCCGCTTGACGTACGAAGAATCATTAAGCGACGTCCACGCAAATTCTCAGAGCAAGTGGTCGTCTTCAAGTTCGAGTTCTACAAGGGTTCTTAGTAAAACACGAAGCCAGGGAAGTATTCTATCTAAGGAGCGTGAAAAGGATGTGGAGCTTATTAAGAGCCGAAGCAAAATTGCGCAGTTAGAAAATACAGTGAATTCACTGGAATCGGAGAGAAAACGCGCTAGGATAGAATTTGAAAAGGACTCAGGAAACGACAAACTTGGACTTCGAAGACTTGAAGAGAAGTACGAAGACTTGCAGCAAAACTTTCAGTACCTCGCAGAGCAGGAGAAAAATGCTAAAGATCAGTTGAAAGAACTCAAAAAGGAGTATGAAACTTACCGCAACAAATCAGAACAAAGAATACAAAACGTGCAGAGGGAGAAGCTCAAAGTGTGTGCAGAAAGAGATGAGGTTTGTAGAGTAGCGTGAGCTATTGCTCCTTTTAGGGAGATCTTGCAAAATTATAGACTAGTCCAAGTATGTTTTCTACAGTTTTCCTTACCTTTGTCAGGAAGAGTTAGTCAAAATACAGTAGCCAATAATGGGCAAAGCTATGGAAAACTGAAAACAAGATGACATGCATCTGAGGACAGACACAACATGGTAGCTGGAGATTTTACACCCACCAAGTTTGTACTCACATTGACTGAACTAGCTATCAATTTCACCCCAGATTAGTGGGCATAATGAAACAAAATTGCATATAAAACATGTATTTATTCCTGATTCTTCAATCCACTGACCTCGGTCAAAAAAGGTGGAGGCAAACTGGAAATAGAAAGTTTAAAGTAAGTACACGGGTGCAAACTTGGTAGGTGTTAATTATATTGGGTGCAAAACAGATTGCATTCAACAACATTTGTCCCTCAGATTACAGTACAGCTCAGATATATCCGAACTGCACATACGCGTATTATACGCGCGTATTTTGCGTATACGCATATGTCAATACGCGCACATACGCACGTATATACGCATGTATAGGTCCCTTTGTTATGCATTCCCATAAGTTTCTTCATATGAAGCATTGTTGGTCAAACAAGACGTATTTTATTTTTATGGGAATGGAAAATGCTTCAAAGCGAAATTTGCATATTGGTAAAACTTCATGCCGATGAATGAAAGCTATCATATTTCGAACTTTTAATCACTTCGTAAATTCACTGGCAAACTACCGTTTCTTTGACACTTGCTTGATCTTAAGTTATGGAAAATGGGAAGAAAATTGAAACAGTCGCTTTAAGTCCCTATTTTTAACACGTGAACTTTGTTTTTACAAGGAAAGATCTGTGTTTTGGTACGTGTCGGCAAGTTGTTTGCGAAATGTTTATCTAGCGTTCTTATTACTTACATCGATCTCCTCGTCGAAAAAAATACATCTCCGGTTATATTTGACACAGATCATTCATTTAAACGGTAAAATGCTCTTTGCTTTACGAAAAAATCGTTTATCAAAGTTTCTATGCTGTGCCTCTCACGTTTAGTTATTTTTTACTTCAAGGAAAAGTTCTGTTTTTCCGCACGTGTCGACAACTCACTTCACTTGCGAGATGTTCATTGCCGAAGACCTTGTCAAAAATATTATATCTCCGGTTATATTTGGCACAAATTGTTCATTCAAACGGTAAAATGCTCTTTCTCAAACCAAATAAATGTTTATCAAAGTTTCTGTGGCGCGCTGCTCACATTTTTTTACTTTCTGTGTTTCGGCAGTCGTGTCGGCGGCCGGTCTGTGTGATCTTTATTGTCTCAAGCGTTCCGAAGACCTTGTCGAAAAAAATTATATCTCCGGTTATATTTGACACAAATCGTTCATTAAAACAGTAAAATGCTCTTTCTCAAACCAAATAAATGATTATCAAAGTTTCTGTGGCGTGCTTCTCACACTGAGTTGTTTTTTACTTCAAGGAAAAGTTTTGTTTTTCGGCAGTCGCGTCGGCAAGTCTGTGACTTGCATGATGTTTATTTTCTCAAGCGTCCCGAAGACCTTGTCGAACAACCTCGTTCTCCGGTTATATTTGACACAAATCGTTCATTCAAACGGTAAAATGCTCTTTCTTTAACCAAATAATTGTTTAGCAAAGTTTCTATGGCGGGCTGCTCAAGTTTAGTTATATTTTACTTCGAAAGTTCTGTATTTCGGCACACATCGGCAAGTCACTTGCGAGATGTTTAGTAAGCGTTCCGAAGACCCTGTCGAAAAACTATCTCTCCGGTTCTGTTTGACACAAATCATTCATTCAAATGGTAAAATACTCTTTCCCTAACGAAAGTTTCTATGATGCACCGCTCACATTTTGATATTTTTATCTTTCTTCAAGCAAAGTTGTGTGTTTATAATTTCGGCAGGCGTTTCCATGTTTCCAAGTCGCTTTCTTGTACCGTGTTTCCTTGTGTCGAAAAAATGTTTTCTTTCGGTTGTTCACTCCATGAAGATGGGATTGTCGAAGTGTGTATCGCCAGTAAATTTTTGATTTAACGGCAAAATAATCTCCCGTTTAATAATATTCAGTCAGTTATAATTTTCTGTCAAAGTGCAAAAATAGTTTCAGTCTAGTCTGAAGACATACGCGTATTCAAAATAATGAAAACTCTTTTTTGCTCTGTAGCAAGAAACAATGACCTGTTAAGCTGTGTTAAGAAAAGAAGAGACAAAAGGTTAGCTCATACATACTAATGAGGCATACGCGCATACACTGTATACGCATATGTGCGTATATGCATACGCGTATACGCATATTGGGCTGACGCGAATTACGCATATATTTTGGTTCGGATATATCTGAGCAGCACTGTAAATGCTGGTAGCTTTGCCCACAAGCTAGCTTGCTTATGCTGAAGTCCATTACTTATTTAACAAATGGTAAATGCCATAGGGTGTACTATTGAGTTATAGATGCATTCGGGAGAGATCTCTATTTTTTAAAAAAAAAACTGAAACCAACATGTTTCCAGGTAAATAAGGAAAGTGAACTAAAAATCCAGAAAAAGTTAACTTTTGATAATGCTCAAAGTGCACCTTACTAACCCCCCAAATTTTTTTTCGCTAAATCGAATCTACTTGTTATATGAAGCATTTGGGCGCAAAAATTATTGAATTTGCTTGAAGATTTCCTAGATTTTCTATACCCTCTCAAATTCGCGCTTGAAGTGTAGGTGCACTTTGAATTAATTTTTTGAAAGGGCTGTTTTATAATATTTATTTCACAGATCTGTTTGAAGTGATTTCAAGATCTACGTGTATACAGTACCGCTCAGAACTAAGCGAACCTAAAACGCGTGTACTCAACGAACCCCTAACGCGTTAAAATGGCCAACGCGTTATTGCCAACGAAAAAGGGCCATGCGTTTTCGTCAACGCATTAGCCTTGGTTATTCATAACCAATATTCCTTTTGTGATGCTTTGTAATGGCGAACAAAGCACGACTTCAGTTCAAAACAATTAATGCATGATTTGTAAATCCATGCAAAAGCGAAATTCAAATGAAAACACAGCGAATTGCAAGCGCAGTAAAAAATTTGACCTTTTGCAGAACCGCTTTGTAACTAGACTTTCTGAAAAGTCCTTCGTCTTGTTTATTCAGTAGCCGCCGGACAAAGGACTTTTCCTACTTGATTGGCGCCAATTTTAGCGACCTCTCTCGCTCAGCTGCTTCGCAACCTAAACAACGGCCGCTTCGAGGCCTGACATATTCTACCCTGAAATTCATGAGGTCGACTTGTGGCAAGTCTACTTTGTAACGCAACCACTGAAAGAAGGTGCCTAATGATGTTGCCGCATTACGCGGCCCAAGTTTTAATCTTCGAATTACCGTTGGTTCACCTTGTTGATTATTTTGCTTACCGAAGAAAGACAAAACCGTCTTTGATGTAAAAAAAAACATCTCTGCCTTGTGAAAACGTAATTCTGTTCTCAAACCTATCGTGGCATCCATAGTCAGCGAAATTTCACTGTATCGGATGGCAGTAATGATAGGGAATATGCAAATCACGACAAAATGAAAGCACCTGATAATAAGCGACCTAGGGAAAAAACCTTCTCTTGCCATTTGAAGTTGCCTTGTGAAAACGTAACTCTGTTCTCAAACCCATTGTGGCATTCATACTCCGCGAAAATTTCGCTGTATCGGATGGAAGTAATCACATACAGTTGTGATAACAAATATGCAAATTGCGACAAAATGAACAACAAATTGAAAGCCAGATGATTTAAATTAACCCAGCGCCTGATAAGCGATGTAACTGGAGAAAGTCTGTAAATTACGCAAGGAGGAAAAAAACCTAAATATGCCAAGTCTAAAGTAAATCACCAACGAATTTAAGTTATCGCTTATTAAATGGCGATCAGTTTCATTCAGTTCAAGCAATAAAAGCAGCCCGTTGAATGAAAATTATGACGTCCACTTCACTGCTTGAAGAAACGTTGTGTGGATTATAAAAAGAAACATCGTGTCAAGGTTTTTTAACAACCGTGACCGAATTCCCACAGAAAGCGTCGTCGAAATGTATTGAGAGTATTTGATGTTTGTTTGGAAGTACAACGCGACTCTAAAAATTATTTTGGATTTGTAGTGGACAAATTCTCGGAGCATCGCCGAATTCTCAATTCTTGCGTGATCCGCTCGCTGGTCACGGTCTCAAGAAGACAAAATGCGCAGCAGTAAAAAAGCTTGGGTACACCTGTAATTCCGGCGAATTCCTCTACTGCAAATCCAAAATATTGCTTACAATCGCTTTGCATATTTTGTGTTAAAATTCTATCAGACTGCTGGATATCAAGGTTTTTGAAAACACTCCCCGGCTGCTAGGTATCCCGGCACGATAAGGATCTTTTAAGATCTTGAAAAAAATATAAATCTCACGATCTTCTTCTTCTTCTTCAGCTGGCACGAAAGAATTAGAAACTTGTCGGCTCGTTGAAAACAAATCATGTTCATATCGAATGTTACCTTTAGGAAAGATCGTTAACTTTCGTTCACACAGTAACAAAAGAAGCAAACAATAACCAAGCTCATACATACTAATGCGTTTACATCAACGCGTTATAACGCGAAGTTCAAACGCAGTCTAACACAGCAAAACGTGTGCGCGCGTTTAACCCTTCGTGTTAGGAACACGCGTTCGATGTTCGTTTAGTTCTGAGCGGTACTGTACTCACCAATCTGTTTCTGAAATTTCTTGAGGATCTTTCCTGTTTCAAGTTGAACAAATTTGCCAATCATTTGATTAGGGATTGGTTCTTATTCAAATGGGGGATCATTTTGAGGCTGGGATTATTTTGAGAGCTGTACAGTGTCATTTGAGTGACTTTGCATTTGTAGACCCCTCTATTTCATATCTTACAAAATCTAGCATACCGCATGCCAGCTAATTTGGGAGTGAAGAAACTGGTTTCACTCAGTTTTCATTAGTAAAGGTGTATTATGTCTAAAGTGGGGGGTGGGGGCACGGGCTGGTTAAATTGGAGATAATTTTGCATATAATCAGGGAATGATAAACTTGTTGAACAATGGTCATTCAGTTTTTTGTACTTGGATCAATATTGTATTTATTATAATCGTGAAGTAAATAACTACTGACCACTTGTATTTTGTTGTAGTTGCAAGAGGAATCAAGTAAAAAACAAATGGAGTTAAAGAGTGCTTTATTCAGGTGATGATTTATTCAAACTCTTAGTTTCATCACAGGTGTCCCAGGCTCAGGATGCCAGGAGTTTTTACTTTTTAATCTGTTTTTTTTTTGGCTTTTATGCAAATGTTCAGCGAAATGTGACATCTACAGTATACCACCAACATACAATGTAATTTACAAGTTATGATAATTACATGATAACCAAGTTTTATTATGTTTAACCTGAATCTCACCTTGCAGCATAAAGAGGTGTTGTGTTACAATGATTTGAATTTATAAAGTTTTACACGGGGAAAAACAGTGATTGGCATTAAAGTGGAAATTGTGATATTTTTATTTAGTAATAAAAATGACTTATCTCGAAGCCTTGTTGTCTTTCCTATTATCATCTTTCCTTTTAGCTCGATATGTGGGTTATGGATTTTGGTTTTCCATACTTGCGTGTAAGAAGAAGTACTTCTTCATATAATTATTTTTTACTTTCCAAATTTGCATCATTCCTTTTCTACACTAAACTCAGTCTGGCCTGCTCCCAATGGTGTGGGTTCAAGGCCTGGCCAGCATCATTTTGTAGTTGGTTTTTGATACAAAAGTGGGAGTTATATGTACAGTAGGTGCCATGTACATGATAGCTAAGAACCAGTTGGGCTTAAAAAGCCTTTGTTTACTCACTGGACATTGTGAAAGGTGAATTGATCGACATGACAGAAGTGTGGGACAAAGAAACCAAGCTCAAAATTCACTATCTTTATCACTGCTCACAATGACATCGACAGGGCTGATCCTATGCGGTATGCAGGATGCCTGTCACATATGAACTCAGTTAAATGACCTTGCTCTCCATGAGTTTTCATAGCTCAGTGGATAGAGCACCCACCTAGTGTATGGGAGGTCATCGGTCCCATTTTTGTCAGGAACTCGCATTTTTTTCTTTGTCCCACTCTCGTGTCATGTTGATCAATTCACCTTTCGCATTTCATTACTGGGCTCAAAATTCACCATCTTTATTAATTTATCTTACTGAACATTACTATGACAAAATGTCGATAAAATACTATGTACAAGACTGCTAGGTATTTCATTGTGTATACAACAGAAAAGTTTTTAAAGTGAAATCTTGCTCACTGCTAACAATAAACTTGTCATTAAATCTGATATCAATTCAAAGAGAGATACGAGAGTTGATACTTTCTTTCTTGCAGACAGGGAACTGAGATGGTTGTGGTCCAAAATAAACTAGGGGATACAGAAAGTCAACTTGAAAATGTCAAAAGGTAACAGATTCTGTCAATTATCACAAATCTTTCTTAAATTCTCTTTTAAATAGTAATAAATTACTTTGTTTTTGCAGGAGACTTAGTGAGGTAATGATTCAGCTACCAGAGCTAGAACAGCTTAGAGAACGATCAAGAACAGCTGAACACAGGGTCAAAGTAAGTTTGCTAAATATAATGTTTATTTTGACCATGAGTGTCAATGAGTAAATGAAAGTTTCAATATTTTGCAGTTATGAATTGTATATATATCCTTATTTGTCTTGATAACCATGCTGATAATTATAAAGTAGGAACTGAATGCAGATTTTACAAACTGGTGATATGAAGAAAATAGAAAACAAGCCAAAACTATGATAGTTGAAAAATTACTGAAGCTTGAAACTACTGAACAACCAGCTTGAGATGAAAACCAGAATAAAACTAACCAAAGCAAACAAATAATTCCCTCTTCAAACTACAGTGGCCAACACAGGAACAAGAATTGAATGGCTTGGTGCAAGACTGACCTATAGTGACTTTTTCAGGTGAATTTTTTTTCCCTTCAAAAGTGCCTGAATTTTTGCAAGTGGTTTTCAATTAAGTAGTAAAACATTCTGCTGTATCTGGTTTTGGCTAGTTTGCACTTTGTGTGTGAGAAAATCAGGAACCAAATATCGCAGTGTGCACAATGAATGCAACAAAGCGGAACAAGAGTATTTTCATTTGTGGTCCTTTGTATCATTGTGTTTGGAACAAGAGGAAATGTTAGATTTCCTTTTTCTGCTTTTCTTTTCAAAAAATTCAGGCACTCTTGAAGGAAAAAAATTTACCTGTCTGATAATATCACTTAGGTCAGTCTTGCACCAAGCCATTCAATTGTTCAAAATTACTTGTAGTCACTCCAGTTAGCATGCATTCTCATGCATCTTTTGCTCTCTGCCAGTGAAGAATTGTTTTGGTTTGGTTTACGTTTCTGAGCACTTTGTTGTGCCAAGGTGAAGGAAAAAAGGCAGGCTGTTCATGTACAGTAGGTTGTTGGCTGAAGCTGTATGCATTCACTTCTTTTAATAGATACAACCATACATACATTTGTGTGTCTATGCTAACCATCTTTAGCTACTTAACACTTGTGCCATTTGTCTCTCTGACTTAGGAACTGGAGCAGAAGTTGTCCCGCCAAGATGAAGCTACTGGAGTTGCTATGGTGATGCAAACACAGCTTACAAAGTATAGAGAATTAGAAAAAGAAAATGAAAAGTTGAAAGAAGAAAATCACTATTATAGGTAAGTGGCACCAATTCACTGAAAGATTTAGTACTTGACCCTCTGAAGTCATCTTGACACCATTATCGAGAGAAGATAATTAAAGGAAAGTGAATCTTTGGTACACTAGACCTGAAAATTAACATACTTTTTAGATGGCTTAACGAAAACTGTATCACAAATTGAGTCAGTGTGGTGTCATAATGACTCTGAAATTTTAAGTGTTAAATCTTTCAGTAATTTTCCATGTCTTTGCTTTTATCATTTTATCTCTTTTGGTTCCAGTTTGTCAAATTTTTGGCAACACAGGTCAGTCCTGCCATATAAAGTCATTAAAAGTCATTAAAAATTCATTAAGTTATTCTTTGAGTGAAAACTGAAATGCTATAGCCAGGGTTGTCAGTAGGTTTTTGAGTAGGAGGTTCCATCCAAAAAGTAGGCAGCTATTTCTATGTTATTTCTCCAATATCACACTCAGAACTGAACTACTAACATTCAGAGTAGCCAGTGCAGTATTCAAAATAGCCGGTGAAATACGCCAGCTGCAGGCTTATTTTGACAACCCTGCTATAGCCGCTACAGGGTTCGTACAGGTCATGGAAAACCTGGAAAGTCATGGAATTTTACAATTTCATTTTCCAGGCCTGGAAAGTCCTGAAATTTAGGTGTAGGTCATGGAAAGTCATGGAAAATCAGTATGTTTTCTATGAATGAAAGGCATTAAGATCCAAAGTTGAAAAATTAACTGGCAAGTCCAAAAATCAAATGTAATTTCAGCTGAATAAATGATTGTTTTGACACCACTGCCGGAGGGCAGTAGCTTAACTTAGGTCATGGAATATATAAAAAAGTCATGGAAAAAGTCATGGAAAGTCATGGAATTTTGATGGGTCATAAGTGTACGAACCCTGCGCTAACACTAGAATTAGTGACAACAAGAGTGCATTACAAAAATGCAAGGTGACATGACTTCAATAGAAAAGAAAAAAAAAGAGGGAAGCCAGTTGTATCATTTTGCATACAATAACAAGTAGTACAGGTATGTTAAATAGACACTTCACAAAGAGCTTCATTGTGGAGGTGTCAGTGGTGACCTCATATTTATTATGGTCCGCTAGATCAAGGTAGTCTGGGTGTGAGCCCTGGCCAGGTACATTGTGTTGTGTTCTTGACCCTCACGGTGCCTCTCTCCACACAGGTGTACAAATGGATACAGTGCAACCTCGATTTAATGAAGTCGCTGGGGACGGGCAGAATTTGTTTGTTAAATGGAGGGTTCGCCATATCAAAAACCTCGATATAACGAGATGAGGAGAAAAGACCAAAATGTTCGTTATATCGAGGTCATAGTTAATGATTGATTTATAACACAGGTGACTTCTGTGGAAATACTACAGTGCCAATGTCTATGACAAATAATAAGCTGTTGACTGAAAGGTTGCTGTCCCTTTATGATGTGGATTAAATGATTTGCTGATTGTTGACCTGTTCAGCGTTTATCTTCTGTCGCGTGTTTCGTTATATCCAGGTATATTTTACCTTTGGGTTTCTGGATTATGTTCGTTATATCGAGGTTTGTTATCCCAAGGTTTTATTCCATACATCTTACTGTAATTTTGGCCAGGACTTAGAATATCGTTCGTGATATCGAGGGCTTTGTTAAATAAGAGGTTTTGTTAAATCGAGGTTCCACTGTACCAGCAAATTTAAGGGTAACCTGTGGAGGGAATAGAAGTACATGTACTCCTAGACACTTCATGCCACTGAAACCACGGATAAACACTGACCACTTGGCTCGTATGCAGACTTGACCAAGACCTGCATTGAAAAAACTAACTACAGTACAGTGGAATCCAGTCTGTGGGAATAATACTTGTTATATATTAATAATTGGCTAGTTTAATAATGCTGTGCATTGTAATTATCTCTGTCACTATTTTGTTTGATAAATTTTATGTGATAAACTCTTTTTTAGGGAAACAAATGAAAGCAATCTTTTGTTAAAAGAGAAAGCAGAAAGTTTACAAAACAAACTCCAGAGGGCAGATCAACGGATTACAGAATTGACAAGAGTGGAGATTGAAAATGAGGTCTGTGAGTATGTACATAAAGTGCATTACACTCATGGTATTCTCCCATGTCACATGCAGGTTACTTACATGTGTACACTGCACTTTCTAAAACTGATTGAACACTTAATTGGAATTAGGAAGGGTTAGCTTTTGTGTGAGATAAACCAGAGGACCCTGAGAAATGTTCAACAAGCAAGAAATACTTATAGAACCACATGTGATGCCGTGTCCAGCTGAAGACTCAAAACTTGCTCACATTTTTGGGGCACAAGCACTCTCACCAGCTCGCAGAATACCTCACCGAATATTTCACATTCGAACTATTCTTTGTGAAATTTAGAGTATAAAATCAAAACTTGACAGAAGTGGTATTGGAATTTAGATAGTTACACATACATGTAGTACATATAACTAATTGAAGGGTTAACTTAAATACATGTACATCTGCATCATCAGAGACACCTGGCATGTCTTTTAAGGCATAATGGTTATTGTCAATGTTTACTTTTTCATGAGTTTGATTTTATATAATATAAAAGCATTTATCTTACATTGAATTTCAGGAGTTAAGAAAGAAAATCCAAAAGTGGGAGACAGAAGATATGTTAGGAACAAAGAGGCTAAGGTCTTTGAAACAATTCTCTTACTTCCATCACAGTTATAACTAGAGAACTGGTGTACTATTCATATTTGTTTGTTTGGTTTTTTTTTATGACAGCCAGTAAGGAAGATTTGACATTTTATGCCTGGGAAACAAATGTGTCAATATTTATGTCAACAGGTCCCCAGCTCAGCTTGCAAAAGACGTTACAAACCTTCAAAAGAGCCAGGTTGTGTTGTTAGAGACACAGAGTGAATTGAAATCTAGGTAAGGGTTGGCTTCATTAACAGTACAAACCTTCAAAAGAGCCAGGTTGTGTTGTTAGAGACACAGTGTGAACTGAAATCTAGGTAAGGAGGGGCTTCATTAAGATTTGCAAGCAAAACTTTTTTGATCTGAACTTCTTTATAAGGAAAACTATCTGCTAGATGGTCAAACCAGGTGAACAAAATAGTCCTCGCAGCTGGCCAATCTGCCCTTTGCCCAAAATGAAGGGCTATTAAATGCTCGAAACGTCAGCTTCCGAATCACTTCACGGCCACCAATGCACATTATCAACACAGTTTAGAAACTTACCCCCTTCATTCTTTAATTAACTTTGCACACCCCATTAGTGTGCATCATTTGGATTCTGTTGTACCCTTATGTTTACTGAGTTTGATAGTGTTGCTTTGCTAGCTATGTTTGATTCAAATTGAGTAATCAATAGCGCATTCAGATATTCTTGGACTCACAGTAAATACTTTTTATATTTTTATTCTTTGTTAGCCATGTTGTTGTTGTTGTTGTTTTTCAGTGTACAGATTCATGAGACGGCATACCAGAGAGCTGCCCATGAGCTAGCAACAGCAAAAAAGGAGTTGGTTGAACTGAAGGTAACTACCTCCCTGGGGGAGGGGATTCCCATATGAAAATGTCGGGGATCCTTGTCATCTTACTTAGGGGTGTAAATCATGTTAACACTGGTCAACAACTCTTTCAACATCAAAAGATGAAGCTCGCTATTCACTTCTTCATGTCAAACTTCTCTTTGAATGAAGAGCAAAGTCATTTTTTGTAGCGGAAAGCCAATAGAATTTCTTCTCCCCGCTCCCCACTCCCCGCCCCTGAGTGTTACTGTGTAGCAAGGAAAAGCCAATTAAGTGTTAGAACACTAAACCGCGAACAGCAGTGGCAATTGACAGTTTGTGGCTTTCGCGGAAACTTTTTTGGGTCCGTAAAGCCATAGCAAAACCTTGAACCTTAAGATTACGGAGTTGCTTCATTCACATATTCTTAACATGAACAGAGGTGGTTCCCTTCACACAGGAAGTTTACGGCGTATACACTTCTACGTTTCTAGATACGGATGGACTAAAAATGGCTTTACGGCACCGAAAAGTTTCCTGGTCTTTTGAGAAACGTGCCCCTGAACTTATTTGAGATTGGTCAGTACACAGACCAATATTGACCTGTCAGGATTATATCAAAGTTTTCACGGTTTTTTTGATTCGCGCAGTAATGGTAGCTTCTTCATACACAGGAGACTTGTGATCGTCAAAAAGAACTGAATCAGAGACTTCAAAGACGCTTGTTTCTTGTCACAGCTGTAAGTATGATGTTAATGGACCGTAATTAATGTCCCTCGTGTTGTGGAGTTTAACTTATTAGTCATAAGTACAATCCGGCAAGATTTTGAGGAGAACAATGGGAGAGTTTGTAACAGTGAAGGGTATCTTTCATTTATGTGCACTGAATGTTTGTCGTTATTTAATTGTTTCAACAGGAACGTGATGGTTGCCGCAGAATTCTTGACACTTATGACAACAGCTTCTCATCAAACTATGATCCTCAGATACATGCCAGATTACAAGAGGTTGGTGATATATCATTAGGGAGTTTTAGGAAACCACGACGGCGACGGCAACATGAGTGTCACCAAACAAAATGTTTAATGAGGAGAACAATGGTTCTTCACATGCTTTTTGAATCTTTGTACTTTTCGGCTTTACCGTCCTCTGCAGAACAACAACGTGAAATGACAAAGTCGTTCGTAATTTGGATCTAACGTGCACCGCAATAGCGAATTTTTTGCGTCTTCCTTTGGAATTGAGCAAGTTTTTAGACCGATAGTCGTACGGAACAGATCTAGACAGTTTGCGACACTCGCTTGAGGGAACGATATAAATCCATTTTTAACAAGGCGTCGTCCTTAGTCTTTAGGGTAACAAGTAGTACCCTTTACTGTGACCAGGCGTTTGGTTAAAGATCTCACAGGCAAGTAAAACATCTTTAGTTCGTATGACCGTCCAGGTGAGGGCAGCTCTGAAAAGAACTGTTATTGATGACTGACGTTTCGACAACCTGATTGGAAGTCATCTTTAGAGTCAAGAGAATAGCGTTTGTCAGTCGAGACTGTTACGAGATTGGTCCGTTGAAAGTGATTGGCCAGTTGAGCCATGCTGGTATTGGCTAAGCGACTCCTGTTAAGTTTGTCATCAGTCATTGCATTGAATTTCTTTTTTCGTATTAAAGTAAGAAAGGTCGTTCTTCAGTTGGTCAAACAAAGTCATCATTACAGCTAGTCAATTTGCATGGTGCCCAGTCCACTGGCATCCTACTTTATGAAAAGGTTGCTAAGTACATGTAACAGAACATACACGTATCCTTGGTTCTTTACCTTACATGACAAGTATTAGAGTTTGAGCGTCAGGTGTACACTGGAACCTATGGATACCTGAGTTGCTAGGGTTTGAGTGATTGGAATTCTATCGTTGTATTTTTTAGTTGACTGCATAAATTCTCTCGTCTGTTAACAGGCTGAAGCTCGCCTCAAAACATGCCATGAGCACATAGAAACTCTAGAGGTGAGTAAATCTGTTGTTTTGCTTTCTGACGGTGTGTTCCCATTGCAATAAAAAATGAAGTTATTTGCGGATGTTTTAATGTGCCTTACGAAAAATGTTTTCTACTGATCATCATCTGTACCATTGTCAAAGTAAAGTGTTTTTATTGCACAAAAGACTTGACGAACTCGATAAATTTTTTGACATTGCTTTGTTTTCCTGTAGCTTGAGTTAAATCAGAAGGCAGAGCAAGCAAGCAGAGTGAAACTCGAGTGCAATAAAGTATGTATTTGTTATTGTATTGTGTGATACAGTGTCTGACTCCTTAACAGGAAAATGATCAGACAATCATACATGTTACACCATTCAATAGATTTAAAGTCCTTGGAAGAGAATTTACACAAAAATAGCCATGCCTTTGAAGACGTACAGTGTACATTGTTTAGGTGGAGTGTTAGTTCATGGGTTAGACCTCAACCAATCTTCCCGGTACTTGTATGTTTTTCCTAGTTTGTTATGTGTCATCCACGATTACACTACAATTGCCACGAAAGATAAAGAAAAGTCAACACAAAAATAGAACTTAAACCCATGTGAGAACGTCTCAGCGTTATATTGAACGCTTTTCGTAACAGATTTTGTTTTTCACAGCTGGAGGTTGAAATTAGTGAACTGCATGAGAAGGCATCCAAGCAAACTTCGATGAAAACTGATGACACAGCCTTAAGGTAACTCCCCAAATTGCAGTTGAAACCCGCGAGAAAACATTTTCGTCCCCAGAGCCGCCTGTCTCTCTTGGCCTGGCTCGAGGAAGAGATTGCTCTGTGGACTAAGATTTTCACTGATGCAACATTGGTTTCATTCCGCCAATCACTCATGCCGCGAGTTACGATCTTTGCCTCCTTTTGCTTGAAGTTCTGATTGGTTTCTAACGCAAGCTGCGGCTACATTCCTCTGCATCGTGATAGACTAAACGTTTACCTTGTCTGTAATCTGCGAACACGCTACGGGGTAAACTCTGGCGCGAAGTCAGGTGAAACAGCTGCGTGAGTAAGGGCATTGTCTGGAACCATACAGTTCCGCGATAACTGAACTACGATAGAGCCTGCGGGATGAGTGACGTTTCAGGCTAATTACGATAAAACATTGAAATCTTTGATTCAGGACAGAAGAGTGAAGTCTGAACTGCCATTTAGTAAATATTTGCTGCATGATTTTGATGGTCATGGTGATGTTTTACTCTGCAGAACCGAAATGGAAAAACTACGAGCGGAGAATACCAAGCTACAGGAACAGCTTGAGATTCACGAAATCAACAAAGAACAGATGCACATGCGGGTATGATTAATAAAGAATTCCGAGATTGGAGCGATTTCATTTGAGTGTCGACAAGTAATTGGTTTTGTGACAACCATGGTACACGATTGGTTTAAAAACTCTCGCCACATTTTCAACCAATCCTGAATCACTCGCACTCGTTTTCCCGCGCTTTGCGTCAGCTACATGCAATTACTTCGAGTTGTGAACTTGAGATTGGTTCAATGGAATTGGTTTTGTGACAACCATGTTACACGATTGGCTCCAAGACTCGCGCCACATTTTCAACCAATCGTGACTCACTTGCACTCGTTTTCCCACGCTTTGCGTCAGCTACATGCAACTACTTCGAGTTGTGATTGGTTCACTGGAATTAGTTTTGCGACAACCATGGTACACGATTGTCTCAAAAACTCGCGCCACATTATCAACCAATCGTGAATCACTCGCACTCGTTTTCCCGCGCTTTGCGTCAGCTACATGTAATTGCTTGGAGTTGTGATTGGTTCAATGAATTGCCGATGCCCTTTGATTGGCTAGAGAGATTACTTTGGTTTTTGGTTTTATGACACTCATTTGAAAACTGCTCTATGTATAGGTGTGAATCGAGCTTACCAACACAAAAGTGCAAATGTAAAAGTAGAAAAAGAAGCCAACGGAGCGCCGTTTACACTGAAAAATTTTATGGCGTAAAAAAACAACGAAAAAATTATCCCCAACTCCACAGCCCACCCCGTTCCCTATTTTGTAAACAGAAATGGTCACATTTTGGCTGTGAGTGATTGCTTTTTTTTTAGAACATTTGAACCCGTTACTGCACTTTCCCAAACAACCTATTATGAAAAGATATTACACATAGCAAAATCAGCGTTCTCTGAGTTGAGGCAAATAAATTGACTAAGTACTACAGTGCTTACTGCAAATATAGTCTAATCGATTTTGAATTTCACTTATCCCAATTGATGGAAAGCTGACTAGTTGGCTTCGTACATAAGTCAGCGTTCGTGCGGTTGGATGCTTCACTCATTGATTCCATCATAATCTAGTCTGTGGGAGTAAAGGTGGCCGAACACAGTTTTCAAGTGCCTATGCCTAATTCTCCATGACTTTTAAACTATTTATGCTTTGGCGCCCATTTTTTGCAAGAGTCAAGGTTAATTACTGAAGTATTTATTCTCGCATTTTGACTAGGGTGTGTGCTGTTGCCTGTGCTGTTGCCATGGCAACAGGGCTGGTTAAAAAATAAGGCTTAAATAATGGTTTTTGTTTATTTAAAAAAAATTCAGTTGTTAGAATGTTTTCATCTTTTGCACACTAGGAATTGACATTAAATCCCTCCTGTCAACACTGTTCTAATAACATTTTGACAGGCGATTTCCGTAATTCGCCGTTAATCGTTTCCTGTATTATTAAAAATTCCCTATGTCAAAATTCAGATTTTTCTTGATAGATCATTCACGTGGTCTCTGATCTATTTTTTTGCCAAATTTCTTGAAATTCTAACGACTGGATCGTTAGAAATCGGCACGTTTCTACTGAAGCAATCGGTCTCAATTTTTCGAGCAAATGCGCGTGCGTTGCATTAAACTGGGTTCTTTCCGGTTCTTTCAATAACAAACAAAACCTAAAAATTGCTGAGTTCTGTGCATCGTTACCTTTTCTACCATATCGTTGTAATAAAATACTAAAGCCATCAATAAACTGCATGCAATTATATAATGGTAATTGAACTGAGTGGAGTGCAATTTGGCCTGAAATCATACGCGTGATTTCAAAATCGAACTAGCGCGCAGCGCGAGTTCGATTTGAAATCACAAGTATGATTTCAGGCCAAAATTGCACGACACGAAGTTCAATTACCACTTTATTAAATCCATTTTGAAATCGCACAATTTTATGGCCTTAAATTTTAGATTTTGATGCATTGTTCGAAGCCGAGCCGCGCCGGTTTGTTAGAAATAGCGGAACCGGAAATGCTTTGACATTCATTTACAAACGATGTCATGTGACGAAATCTCATTCAAGCATAACAAACAAACAAGTAGTTCTGAAGTGAGAACGAAAATAGTCGCTTTCATGCATCAAAGTTCGATTTTATTCGCCTGAATCAATGATGGAAGACCTTCCTTTCTTTTGTGGTTGAGGCTGAAACTTCTCGTTGTCTTTAGAGAAGGAATTTGAGGGTGCAACCGGTGTAATTCTGCGATGGATAATTTTCTTTTGAGTTGTGAAACTCCCTCGACTACACGATGCCCAGCTATGGATAGTTTTCTCTTTTAAATACCGTTCAATGGTACTCTGCATGATTTTACGGGATTCAGGCTCTTTAGTATCTCTGCTTCTTTTTGTGACCTCTACGTACAACTTTATTGTTGGGACCTTGTCAAGTTCGTGCGGCGCCGTTTGTTTCAAGATATATTTTTCAAGATGGCGTTCATTCACTGTTTTGTGGAGCGGGTCAAAAGACTACGTATGGTTATTCACAGCGATAGAGTTGAGCTCTTTTATTGCTTCGTTTGAAACTACCGCGAACCTGGAAACATGTACCTTCTTGAGGTGGCTATGAATTTTGTTGTTGTGTGGTTGTCGTTTGTTTATGTTTTGCTGAACTCGGTATCACACGAATCTTGAGCAGATGTTGAAGAAAGAACGTCAAAATATTTGTCAAAATGGACACTGAATGTTGGAAACTTCGTGTAAAGAAGGTCTTCAGGCTGAAGGAGCTCGTTATCATTATTCAAAAACTGTAATTAATTAAATTCGTCAATTGTCTTGAAAAAGAAAAGACAATGACAAAGTTTTGACCTGTAGTTGCAAAATTCGCAACACAGTGGCTTTTTGTCATTCATTTTCCTAAATTTTATTGGTTACATCAAACTAACCTTGAAATCTGATTGGTTGCTTTGTTTTACTGTCCAATTCTCATTGGCTGAGAAAAGGTGCGATTTAGAGCAAAAAATAGTGCGATTCGTGAATAAATCGCACCCCTGAGAGCCAATCAGATTGCAAGGATAACCAGTGATTTCAAAATGGATTTAATAAAGAGAAAAATATTACAGATAGTGCGGGTGTTGAGCAAATAAAATGACCGCTCTATTGACGGCATGTTTGTTTTTTGAAATCCTTGTGCACGTGCTAAATTGCATCAGCAAAAGCGCGCGCTAAAACTGTGCTCAGCCACCTTAATTGAGTTCGAAGGTTCCGTCGGACTGGTTACCAAGTGACGTTACATACACTCTTACTCGAACTAACTGCAGTTTTACGCGATTGTTATCAGGGTTACTACGATCCTACCAAAACCAAGATCGTCCATCTGTCAATGAATCCATCCAGCATCGCCAAACAGCAGCGTGGAGAGGAGCTAGAAAAACTGAGAAAGGAGAATGACTCTCTTAGGAGGAGACTGCAGCTTCTAGAAGAGGGAGGCTGCAGCCTGGAGGATGTCAGTGTTCTTAGCAAGCTCAGTCCTGAGGTCGGACCAAGTGTGGTGAAGCAAGTGGAAGGTCAGTCTTAATGCAGGTCTCCTTTGATCTGCGTCATGGTTTGCGGATGCTGAAGAGTTTGTTGTTTGTAATCCGTGTTAATCTTCTCCATCCTTAACCATCCTTGTTCCTTTATGGTTTATTATTATCTCTTTGGCGCTTTTCTATCTTAGTAAACTGTTAGTTTCAGGTTTTCTTCAATTTAAGGGTAATTTTGTACGTTGCCAAAATAGCTCAAAATCCTTCGACTGAGCTCCTTTAATAGCGCCCTTCTTAATTCCTTTCCCTTCACTATTTTGTCATTCCCTGGTGAGCTTGTCGGACCAACATACCTTCTAAGTATTGTCTTGTACATCTGTGTTAGGTATAAATATTCCATATCGTTTGTTAGGTATGTTTGGTAGGTCTTACAGTTACCACTGGTGTTCATTCCATGCAAGTCTGAAAGAGAATTTCATTCTGATTTTGTGCGATTTTCTTGGCAGATTTCAAAGCTCAGCTCTCATCAGCAGAGATGAAAAATCAGCGATTAAAAGAGGTACGATAACCATGTTAGGGATTCATGTCAGTGTTAAAACCTGTGAAATGTTCCCTTGCACTGATGCTATTTTCCTGCGATACATTGTGATTTGTCTTTGCTTTACAGGCATCTTTGGTGAGTTTTACAGGTTTGAGTTTACTGTAGTACAGCACAGACAGTGCGTACTTTCTGTATTTCAAACCCTTAAGGAGGCCTCTTAAGCCTGGCTTTCATTACGACATAAACACAAGCATATGCACAAGTGTAGTGCGAACGTCCACAACACAAGCTTAAGTACCTGACTGAGCATGCGCAGAATGGATAATTGCCTTATTTTCGGTTCCCTACCTCTTCGATACAGTAAAACAAGATGGCGAACTTTCGCTAATGCTTATATGCTTACAGCAGAAAGTTCTCACTTGATATGAGCACAAGAACAAACAAAACGAAAGTTTTTGTTCTGTTTATGCTTGTTTTGTGTGTCTTGACTACTGTGTGGTTGGTTATGCGTGTGCTTTTGCTTGTGTCCCGGTGAAAACCCGGTCTTACCAGGCACTTGGAACTATCTTTAAGTTCTTCTTATCCATTTTAAACACATTTCAGTTGTCATGTCTGCTGTAGACATTTTATATTGGCCAGTTGAAGAACTCAACACATCTAGCGTTTTTATTAGAGTTCTTCACTGACACAACTTATGTCATAACAAAACTGTAACACAAGTTGTGTGACACAGTGCCAACGTAGGAACGTCTTACGTGACATTTTCTTTTTAGGTGTTCAAGAAGAAGATTCAAGAGTTTCGCGAGGCTTGTTATGCGTTGACAGGATTCAAGATCGACGTAATACGAGATAATCAGTATCGGCTTCAGTCCATGTATGCTGAGAGATCCACAGATGATCTGTTATTTGAAGTAAGTTCTACGACTACGTGACTTTCAGTTCATCTCCAGTCAACTGCTTGTGATGACTGACTCTGGTGTGGTCGACGGGCGCGCGCGCGTTTTTCCAAGAGGTGTTGCTAAGTTACATGACGTATACTGATGACGTCTCATTTACGTGGTAACAAGAGATTGTGAGCGCCAGTGTTCATCTTATAATAGGGCATTTCCGAGTTCTCTGTTTCAAAACGAGTCTAAGTGCGAAACCTTTCTTATGATGATGAGTTCTGCATGCAGTTTCATTTTCATAAGAATGGTTTTGCACGTAGACTCGCTTTGAAACAGAGGCACGAGGAATCTCGGAAATGGCCTATTGGATAATAACTATGGAAGGCCTTATAACCCGTCAACTCATTGAAGGAAGTTGTGAGAGCAAATTTGTTTTAAACAGTAGATCATAGGGCCCTACAGCTAACAGGGAAATTATTCTCTCACTGACATTATTTCATTATGAAACCCGAACTTGTGAAACTAAAACGTTACTTAAAACTTGTTCGAGTACATTGAATTAATAATAAATAATTAATAATAATAAAATAATTCAGAGGTGCAAGTTGCTTTAAAGCAAACCGTAAGCCGATATAAGAACATAAAGCCGCAACATTGAAAAATTCCGGGCAAAATAACTTCTGGTTTGACCATAAGAATCGGGCACTCGGCGAGCTGGCAGGTTAATTTTTAGAACCTCCCGTTGTAAAATAAGTTTCAATACAAAAATACTGAAAACCATTTGTGGTTGTTTCTGGCAAATTACGTATCCCGTAAATCCTCTATCTATTTAGCCCCCTCCCCCCTCCCCGGGCTTATTTATTTTAAGCACTTTTCAAGGGGGGTGGGCTTATTTGAAGGACTTTTGAAGGGGGAGGGGGTGCTTGATAGAGGATTTACGGTAGTTGCACTTTTCAGTCTTTTTATCAATTTTGACTCTTGTTCTTGTTTTTCAGAGCAGTGCTAAGGGTGAAATGATGCTACTGGCTACAGATTTCTCTTCTCAGTTAGCGGATCAAATAGAGACCTACTTGACCAGATTCAACTCCATCCCCGCCTTTTTAAGCAGCATTACACTGGAGCTGTTTAACCGGCAAACTCAGACCATAGTCATAAACTGATTCTCACAGTGTATTGAGTAATAACTGTAAACTGGGCCTATCTCCATGAAGATAAACTCTGCCGCGAGCGTCGTTTTATAAGCCTGGATGATTGAATTGAAAGAATCTGGTAT
>JAHPZR010013472.1:0-17955 GCA_019787425.1 Platygyra sinensis
CAGAGGGCAGATCAACGGATAACAGAATTGACAAGAGTGGAGATTGAAAATGAGGTGTGTGAGTATGTACATAAACTGCATTACACTCATGGTATTCTCCCATGTCACATGCAGGTTACTTACATGTCTACACTGCACTTTCTAAAACTGATTGAACACTAAATTGGAATTAGGAAGGGTTGGCTTTTGTGTGAGATAAACCAGAGGACCCTAAGAAATGCTCAACAAGCAAGAAATACTTATAGAACCACATGTGATGCCATGTTCAGCTGAAGACTCAAAACTTGCTCACATTTTTGGGGGACAAGCACTCTCACCAGCTCGCAGAATACCTCAATGAATATTTCACATTCAAAATATTCTTTGTGAAATTTAGAGTATAAAATCAAAACTTGACAGAAGTGGTATTGGAATTTAGATAGTTACACATACATGTAGTACATGTAACTAATTGAAGGTTAAATACGTGTACATCTGCATCATCAGAGACACCATGTCTTTTAAGGCATAATTATTACTTTTTCATGAGTTTGATTTTATATAATATAAAAGCATTTATCTTACATTGAATTTCAGGAGTTAAGAAAGAAAATCCAAAAGTGGGAGACAGAAGATATGTCAGGAACAAAGAGGCTAAGGTCTTTGAAACAATTCTCTTACTTCCATTACCAATATAACTAGAGAACTGATGTACTATTTACATTGTATATTTGTTTGTTTGGTTTTTTTGTGACAGCCAGTAAGAAAGATTTGACATTTTATGCCTGGGAAACAAATGTGTCAATTTTTATGTCAACAGGTCCCCAGCTCAGCTTGCAAAAGACGTTACAAACCTTCAAAAGAGCCAGGTTGTGTTGTTAGAGACACAGAGTGAATTGAAATCTAGGTAAGGGTTGGCTTCATTAACAGTACAAACCTTCAAAAGAGCCAGGTTGTGTTGTTAGAGACACAGTGTGAACTGAAATCTAGGTAAGGAGGGGCTTCATTAAGATTTGCAAGCAAAACTTTTTTGATCTGAACTTCTTTATAAGGAAAACTATCTGCTAGATGGTCAAACCAGGTGAACAAAATAGTCCTCGCAGCTGGCCAATCTGCCCTTTGCCCAAAATGAAGGGCTATTAAATGCTCGAAACGTCTGCTTCCGAATCACTTTACGGCCACCAATGCACATTATCAACACAGTTTAGAAACTTACCCCCTTCATTCTTTAATTAACTTTGCACATCCCATTAGTGTGCATCATTTGGATTCTGTTGTACCCTTATGTTTACTGAGTTTGTTAGTGTTGCTTTGCTAGCTATTTTTGATTCAAATTGAGTAATCAATAGCGCATTCAGATATTGTTGGACTCACAGTAAATACTTTTTATGTTTTTTTTCTTTGTTAGCCATGTTGTTGTTGTTGTTTTTCAGTGTACAGATTCATGAGACGTCATACCAGAGAGCTGCCCATGAGTTAGCAGCAGCTAAAAAGGAGTTGGTTGAACTGAAGGTAACTACCTCCCTGGGGGGAGGGGATTCTCATATGAAAATGTCGGGGATCCTTGTCATCTCACTTACGGGTGTAAATCATGTTAACACTGGTCAACAACTCTTTCAACATCAAAAGATGAAGCTCGCTATTCACTTCTTCATTTCAAACTTCTCTTTGAATGAAGAGCAAAGTCATTTTTTGTAGCGGAAAACCAATAGAATTTCTTCTCCCCGCTCCCCACTCCCCACCCCTGAGTGTTACTGTGTAGCAAGGAAAAGCCAATTAAGTGTTAGAACACTAAACCGCGAACAGCAGTGGCAATTGACAGTTTGTGGCTTTCGCGGAAACTTTTTTGGGTCCGTAAAGCCATGGCAAAATCTTGAACCTTAAGATTACGGAGTTGCTTCATTCACATATTCTTAACATGAACAGAGGTGGTTCCCTTCAAACAGGAAGTTTACGGCGTATACACTTCTACGTTTCTAGATACGGATGGACTAAAAATGGCTTTACGGCACCGAAAAGTTTCCTGGTCTTTTGAGAAACGTGCCCCTGAACTTATTTGAGATTCGTCAGTACACAGACCAATATTGACCTGTCAGGATTATATCAAAGTTTTCACGGTTTTTTGATTCGCGCAGTAATGGTAGCTTCTTTATACACAGGAGACTTGTGATCGTCAAAAAGAACTGAATCAGAGACTTCAAAGACGCTTGTTTCTTGTCACAGCTGTGAGTATGATGTTAATGGACCGTAATTAATGTCCCCCGTGTTGTGGAGTTTAACTTATTAGTCATATGATAAGTACAATCAAGATTTTAAGAAGTACAATGGGAGAGTTTGTAACAGTGAAGGGTATTTTTCATTTATGTGCACTGAATGTTTGTCGTTATTTAATTGTTTCAACAGGAACGTGATGGTTGCCGCAGAATTCTTGACACTTATGACAACAGCTTCTCATCAAACTATGATCCTCAGATACATGCCAGATTACAAGAGGTTGGTGATATATCATTAGGGAGTTTTAGGAAACCACGACGGCGACGGCAACATGAGTGTCACCAAACAAAATGTTTAATGAGGAGAACAATGGTTCTTCACGTGCTCTTTGAATCTTTGTACTTGTCGGATTTACCGTCCTCTGCAGAACAACAACGTGAAATGACAAAGTCGTTCGTAATTTGGATCTAACGTGCACCGCGATAGCGAATTTTTTGCGTCTTCCTTTGGAATTGAGCAAGTTTTTAGACCGATAGTCGTACGGAACAGATCTAAACAGTTTGCGACACTCGCTTGAGGGAACGATATAAATCCATTTTTAACAAGGCGTCGTCCTTAGTCGTTTAGGGTAACAAGTAGTACCCTTTACTGTGACCAGGCGTTTGGTTAAAGATCTCACAGGCAAGTAAAACATCTTTAGTTCGTGTGACCGTCCAGGTGAGGGCAGCTCTGAAAAGAACTGTTATTGATGACTGACGTTTCGACAACCTGATTGGAAGTCATCTTTAGAGTCAAGAGAATAGCGTTTGTCAGTCGATGATGTTACGAGACTGGTCCGTTGAAAGTGATTGGCCAGTTGAGCCATGCTGGTATTGGCTAAACGACTCCTGTTAAGTTTGTCATCAGTCATTGCATTGAATTTCTTTTTTCGTATTAAAGTAAGAAAGGTCGTTCTTCAGTTGGTCAAACAAAGTCATCTTTACAGCTAGTCAATTTGCATGGTGCCCAGTCCACTGGCATCCTACTTTATGAAAAGGTTGCTAAGTACATGTAACAGAACATACACGTATCCTTGGTTCTTTACCTTACATGACAAGTATTAGAGTTTGAGCGTCAGGTGTACACTGGAACCTATGGATACCCGAGTTGCTAGGGTTGGAGTGATTGGAATTCTATCGTTGTATTTTTAAGTTGACTGCATAAATTCTCTCGTCTGTTAACAGGCTGAAGCTCGCCTCAAAACATGCCATGAGCACATAGAAACTCTAGAGGTGAGTAAATCTATTGTTTTGCTTTCTGGCGGTGTGTTCCCATTGCAATAAAAAATGAAATTATTTGTGGATGTTTTAATGTGCCTTGCGAAAAATGTTCTCTACTGATCATCATCTGTACCATTGTCAAAGTAAAGTGTTTTTATTGCACAAAGGACTTGACGAACTCGATAAATTTTTTGACATTGCTTTGTTTTCCTGTAGCTTGAGTTAAATCAGAAGGCAGAGCAAGCAAGCAGAGTGAAACTCGAGTGCAATAAAGTATGTATTTGTTATTGTATTGTGTGATACAGTGTCTGACTCCTTAACAGGAAAATGATCAGACAATCATACATGTTACACCATTCAATAGATTTAAAGTCCTTGGAAGAGAATTTACACAAAAATAGCCATGCCTTTGAAGACGTACAGTGTACATTGTTTAGGTGGAGTGTTAGTTCATGGGTTAGACCTCAACCAATCTACCCGGTACTCGTATGTTTTTCCTAGTTTGTTATGTGTCATCCACGATTACAGTACAATTGCCACGAAAGATAAAGAAAAGTCAACACAAAAATAGAACTTAAACCCATGTGAGAACGTCTCAGCGTTATATTGAACGCTTTTCGTAACAGATTTTGTTTTTCACAGCTGGAGGTTGAAATTAGTGAACTGCATGAGAAGGCATCCAAGCAAACTTCGATGAAAACTGATGACACAGCCTTAAGGTAACTCTCCAAATTGCAGTTGAAACCCGCGAGAAATCATTTTCGTCCCCAGAGCCGCCTGTCTCTCTTGGCCTGGCTCGAGGAAGAGATTGCTCTGTGGACTAAGGTTTTCACTGATGCAACATTGGTTTCATTCCGCCAATCACTCATGCCGCGAGTTACGATCTTTGCCGTCTTTTGCTTGAAAGTTCTGATTGGTTTCTAACGCAAGTTGCGGCTACATTCCTCTGCATCGTGATAGACTAAACGTTTACCTTGTCCGTAATCTGCGAACACGCTATGGGGTAAACTCTGGCGCGAAGTCAGGTGAAACAGTTTCTTGAAAGTGAGTATGTAGAGAGCAGAAGCAAGGGCATTGTCTCGAACCATACAGTTCCGCGATAACGGAACTACGATAGAGCCTGCGGGTGGAGGATGAGTGACGTTTCAGGCTAACTACGATAAAACATTGAAATCTTTGATTCAGGATAGAGGAGTGAAGTCTGAACTGCCATTTAGCAAATATTTGCTGCATAATTTTGATGGTCATGGTGATGTTTTACTCTGCAGAACCGAAATGGAAAAACTACGAGCGGAGAATACCAAGCTACAGGAACAGCTTGAGATTCACGAAATCAACAAAGAACAGATGCACATGCGGGTATGATTAATAAAGAATTCCGAGATTGGAGCGATTTCATTTGAGTGTCGAAAAGTAATGGGTTTTGTGACAACCATGGTACACGATTGGTTTAAAAACTCTCGCCACATTTTCAACCAATCGTGAATCACTCGCACTCGTTATCCCGCGCTTTGCGTCAGCTACATGCAATTACTTCGAGTTGTGAACTTGAGATTGGTTCAATGGAATTGGTTTTGTGACAACCATGTTACACGATTGGCTCAAAGACTCGCGCCACATTTTCAACTAATCGTGACTCACTTGCACTCGTTTTCCCACGCTTTGCGTCAGCTGCATGCAACTACTTCGAGTTGTGATTGGTTCACTGGAATTAGTTTTGCGACAACCATGGTACACGATTGGCTCAGTTAAAAATTCGCGCCACATTATCAACCAATCGTGAATCACTCGCACTCGTTTTCCCGCGCTTTGCGTCAGCTACATGTAATTACTTGGAGTTGTGATTGGTTCAATGAATTGCCGATGCCCTATGATTGGCTGGAGAGATTACTTTGGTTTTTGGTTTTATGACACTCATTTGACTGCTCTATGTATAGGTGTGAATCGAGCTTACGAACACAAAAGTGCAAATGTAAAAGTAGAAAAAGAAGCCAACGGAGCGCCGTTTACACTGAAAAATTTTATGGCGTAAAAAAAAAACAACGAAAAAATTATCCCCAACCCCACTGCCCACCCCGTTCCCTATGTTGTAAACAGAAATGGTCACATTTTGGCTGCGAGTGATTGCTTTTTTTTAGAACATTTGAACCCGTTACCGCACTTTCCCAAACAACCTATTATGACAAGATATTACACATAGCAAATCAGCGTTCTCTGAGTTGAGGCAAATAAATTGACTAAGTACTACAGTGCTTACTGCAAATATAGTCTAATCGATTTTGAATTTCACTTATCCCAATTGATGGAAAGCTGACTAGTTGGCTTCGTACATAAGTCAGCGTTTGTGCGGTGGGATGCTTCACTCATTGATTCCATCATAATCTAGTCTGTGGGAGTAAAGGTGGCCGAACACAGTTTTCAAGTGCCTATGCCTAATTCTCCATGACTTTTAAACTATTTATGCTTTGGCGCCCATTTTTTTTGCAAGAGTCAAGGTTTAATTACTGAAGTATTTATTCTCGCATTTTGACTAGGGTGTGTGCTGTTGCCATGGCAACAGGGCTGGTTAAGAATAAGGCTTAAATAATGGTTTTTGTTTATTTAAAAAAAATTCAGTCGTTAGAATGTTTTCATTTTTTGCACACTACGAATTGACATTGAATCCCTCCTGTCAACACTGTTCTAATAAAATTTTGACAGGCGATTTCCGTAATTCGCCGTTAATCGTTTCCTGTATTATTAAAAATTCCCTATGTCAAAATTCAGATTTTTCTTGATAGATCATTCACGTGGTCTCTGATCTATTTTTTTGCCAAATTTCTTGAAATTCTAACGACTGGATCGTTAGAAATCGGCACGTTTCTACTGAAGCAATCGGTCTCAATTTTTCGAGCAAATGCGCGTGCGTTGCATTTAACTGGGTTCTTTCCGGTTCTTTCAATAACAAACAAAACCTGAAAATTGCTGAGTTCTGTGCATCGTTACCTTTTCTACCATATCGTTGTAATAAAATACTAAAGCCATCAATAAACTGCATGCAATTATAGAGAAAAATATTACAGATAGTGCGGGTGTTGATCAAATAAAATGACCGCTCTATTGACGGCATGTTTGTTTTTTGAAATCCTTGTGCACGTACTAAATTGCATCAGCAAAAACGCGCGCTAAAACTGTGCTCGGCCACCTTAATTGAGTTCAAAGGTTCCGTCGGACTGGTTACATACACTCTTACTCGAACTAACTGCAGTTTTACGCGATTGTTATCAGGGTTACTACGATCCTACCAAAACCAAGATCGTCCATCTGTCAATGAATCCATCCAGCATCGCCAAACAGCAGCGTGGAGAGGAGCTAGAAAAACTGAGAAAGGAGAATGACTCTCTTAGGAGGAGACTGCAGCTTCTAGAAGAGGGAGGCTGCAGCCTGGAGGATGTCAGTGTTCTTAGCAAGCTCAGTCCTGAGGTCGGGCCAAGTGTGGTGAAGCAAGTGGAAGGTCAGTCTTAATGCAGGTCTCCTTTGATCTGCGTCATGGTTTGCGGATGCTGAAGAGTTTGTTGTTTGTAATCCGTGTTAATCTTCTCCATCCTTAACCATCCTTGTTCCTTTATGGTTTATTATTATCTCTTTGGCGCTTTTCTATCTTAGTAAACTGTTAGTTTCAGGTTTTCTTCAATTTAAGGGTAATTTTGTACGTTGCCAAAATAGCTCAAAATCCTTCGACTGAGCTCCTTTAATAGCGCCCTTCTTAATCCCTTTCCCTTCACTATTTTGTCATTCCCTGGTGAGCTTGTGGGACCAACATACCTTCTAAGTATCGTCTTGTACAGCTGTGTTAGGTATAAATATTCCATATCGTTTGTTAGGTATGTTTGGTAGGTCTTACAGTTACCACTGGTGTCCATTCCATGAAAGTCTGAAAAAGAATTTCATTCTGATTTTGTGCGATTTTCTTGGCAGATTTCAAAGCTCAGCTCTCATCAGCAGAGATGAAAAATCAGCGATTAAAAGAGGTACGATAACCATGTTAGGGATTCATGTTAGTGTTAAAACCTGTGAAATGCTCCCTTGTACTGGTGCTATTGTCCTGCGATACATTGTGATTTGTCTTTGCTTTACAGGCATCTTTGGTGAGTTTTACAGGTTTGAGTTTACTGTAGTACAGCACAGACAGTGCGTACTTTCTGTATTTCAAACCCTTAAGGAGGCCTCTTAAGCCTGGCTTTCATTACGACATAAACACAAGCATATGCACAAGTTTAGTGCGAACGTCCACAAAACAAGCTTAAGTACCTGACTGAGCATGCGCGGAATGGATAATTGCCTTATTTTCGGTTCCCTACCTCTTCGATACAGTAAAACAAGATGGCGAACTTTCGCTAATGCTTATATGCTTACAGCAGAAAGTTCTCACTTGATATGAGCACAAGAACAAACAAAGCGAAAGTTTTTGTTCTGTTTATGCTTGTTTTGTGGTGTCTTGACTACTGTGTGGTTGGTTATGCGTGTGCTTTTGCTTGTGTCCCAGTGAAAACCCGGTCTTACCAGGCACTTGGAACTATCTTTAAGTTCTTCTTATCCATTTTAAACACATTTCAGTTGTCATGTCAGCTGTAGACATTTTATATTGGCCAGTTGAAGAACTCAACACATCTAGCGTTTTTATTAGAGTTCTTCACTGACGCAACTTATGTAACAAAACTGTAACACAAGTTGTGTGACACAGTGCCAACGTAGGAAGGTCTTACGTGACATTTTCTTTTCAGGTGTTCAAGAAGAAGATTCAAGAGTTTCGCGAGGCTTGTTATGCGTTGACAGGATTCAAGATCGACGTAATACGAGATAATCAGTATCGGCTTCAGTCCATGTATGCTGAGAGATCCACAGATGATCTGTTATTTGAAGTAAGTTCTACGACTACGTGACTTTCAGTTCATCTCCAGTCAACTGCTTGTGATGACTGACTCTGGTGTGGTCGACGGGCGCGCGCGCGTTTTTCCAAGAGGTGTTGCTAAGTTACATGACGTATACTGATGACGTCTCATTTACGTGGTAACAAGAGATTGTGAGCGCCAGTGTTCATCTTATGATAGGGCATTTCCGAGTTCTCTGTTTCAAAACGAGTCTAAGTGCGAAACCTTTCTTATGATGATGAGTTCTGCATGCAGTTTCATTTTCATAAGAATGGTTTTGCACGTAGACTCGCTTTGAAACAGAGGCACGAGGAAACTCGGAAATGGCCTATTGGATAATAAGTATGGAAGGTCTTATAACCCGTCAACTCATTGAAGGAAGTTGCAAGAGCAAATTTGAAGCGGAATTCAAGTTTGGCGATTTCAATTCAACCCGGTGATATTTCTCACAGTGTGTTGTTTTAAACAGTAGATCATAGGGCCCTACAGCTAACAGGGAAATTATTCTCTCACTGACATTATTTCATTATGAAACCCGAACTTGTGAAACTAAAACGTTACTTTAAAACTTGTTTGAGTACATTGAATTTCAAAGGTGCAAGTTGCTTTAAAGCAAATCGTAAGCCGATAGAAGAACATAAAGCCGCAACATTGAAAAATTCCGGGCAAAATAACTTCTGGTTTGACCATAAGAATCGGGCACTCGGCGAGCTGGCAGGTTAATTTTTAGAACCTCCCGTTGTAAAATAAGTTTCAATACAAAAATACTGAAAACCATTTGTGGTTGTTTCTGGCAAATTACGTATCCCGTAAATCCTCTATCTATTTACCCCCCTCCCCCCTCCCCGGGCTTATTTATTTTAAGCACTTTTCAAGGGGGGTGGGCTTATTTGAAGGACTTTTGAAGGGGGAGGGGGTGCTTGATAGAGGATTTACGGTAGTTGCACTTTTCAGTCTTTTTATCTATTTTGACTCTTGTTCTTGTTTTTCAGAGCAGTGCTAAGGGTGAAATGATGCTACTGGCTACAGATTTCTCTTCTCAGTTAGCGGATCAAATAGAGACCTACTTGACCAGATTCAACTCCATCCCCGCCTTTTTAAGCAGCATTACACTGGAGCTGTTTAACCGGCAAACTCAGACCATAGTCATAAACTGATTCTCACAGTGTATTGAGTAATAACTGTAAACTGGGCCTATCTCCATGAAGATGAACTCTGCCGCGAGCGTCGTTTTATAAGCCTGGATGATTGAATTGAAAGAATCTGGTATGGGGTTTTTGTAAACGAAGGTCGCTTTTGGTAAGATTATACACTGGAGATTTTTCTCTAGTTTTCCTGTAAAATATGCGCATTCAGAAGAAAGTATCCTTGACTTTCTCTAGGTTTCCGTAATATTTGCGCATTGAAAAGAAACGGTCCCTTGCTTGAAGGAATGTAAACGGATTCTCAAAGTGAAGTTCATTAATAGCTACTGTGATTCACAGACTTTTTACAATACCAAGGGCGTGAAAGCATGCGTTAAGGTCGATTGACAAGGCAAAAAAGTTCTTTGTTGCATGTCATTCGTCAAAACACTATTTCCGAGATACGTCAAAGCAATCGTAGATCTCAGTGAAACATTTTCTTCCGGAAGTCAATCGAAAACCTCTCCACAACTCCTTATCGCCTATTGCACCCGGTTATATATACTCGGAGCATATCAACTCTTTTCCCGCACAATACATTTATTGTAAATATTTTAATGGTTTATCCGAAGAAAACATGTGTAAATAAAGTTATTAATCAGTCCCGTTATTGATTTTTGAAGTGAAGTAGGTGTCGCCATAGCGCATTTCCCTCTCGTAAACGGTCGATGCCATTTTCGCGACACTTAAAAAAAAATTTTAACTGTAAACGAATTTTTCTCTACTAAATTAAAGAAAAAGGAAAATTTGCAAGTAACCACCTTGCAAGGAACCTCTGTTTCCTAACATCCCTCTTATACCACTACACTACCAGGTTGATCCGCCAAATCTCTGCAAAATTTATTATAAAACGTGACATTCTTAAACAATAATAGATAACGGTCATTAATGCAGGCGCGGCCGTAACACTACTTGAACAGAGACCTGAAAAAAATTTCAGGCTCTGAGCTGAGAGCGGTCGTATATGGGTTAGCCGTTTATATGGGACGTTTAGACTTGGCCCAAGTACAGTTAAGATGAAAGTAATTTGTCCCATAATAGCTCTCATGTGGCTTTGATAGCTCAGTTGGGAGAGCACTGCACCGGGAGCGCAGAGGTCGTGGGTTCGAATCCCGCTCAGAGTCTGAAATTGGTTTCAGGTCTCTGTTCAGGTAGTGTTACGGCCGCACTTGCATTAATGAACGTTATCACTCAGTTGCTACTATGGGACAAATTACTTTCATTAATAATAGAGTTGCCCCAAACATCCAATAAGAGCTAACGCAAGCAAACCAGTGTGAATATGAACAATTAAGCATTTGGTGAGTGCATTTTACTCCATCAACAAATTATAGCAGTTTCTACCTTGTCCAGGCGTATACTAAAGGAGATATGGCATCGTTCATTCTGAAAGGCTTGGTTTCCAATGATGGCAGCGATCGTTTCCGAAAATGGCATCGACCGTTTACGAAAGGGAAATCAGCGTCGCCATAGCTTGTGTGTGTATGTGTGCGGTGTGTGTTGGAGAGGGAGGGGCAGAGGGTGCGAGTGTGAGAAGGAGTGCTCATTTAACTATGAAGCCAGTGTATACCATTTGACGTTGGGTTAAAACGGAAGTGATCGTCAAGAATATTACCGTATACATTAGGGAGTTAAAGAAACCACGAAGGCGACGCCGCCAGGACAACGTCGATTAAAATTACCTAGGAATCTCACTATATCCTATCGTCGCTTAGTTTGTTTCTCACTGTCAAATCTCGCCATTGAATATGGAACGCAGCAGTAAATTCGTGAAATAAATTTAAAAATCAGCCGTCATCGTTCAGATACTCCAGACAACGCAGAATTTGGTCGTTTCATGTTGTCTTTTTCAGAAGACGGTAAAGACATGTACACGCGTGTGCATTGCCGTTGCTGTTGCCGTCGTGGATTTCTTAAACTCCCTCTCTTATGGTATGGTTGCTAGGAAACAAATTATGTTGTGCTGCTTCACAAGCGCACTACGCCTGTCATTTGTGGCTTACTTTGAAAACTTCTCGAGAAGAACCACATTCAGTTAATTCGTACGCTCTGTGAAAAAATGAAATCCAAAAGTCGTAGTTGTTGCTCACAAACGCTTCTGCCCCTCAAGGTCGTAGTCGGACGAATGTCTCAGTTGCTCCACTCATGTCCAATACACTCAAAGTGTGTCGAGTCGTCCCTATGTATAGACAAGTCGTCTTGGCAAAAGTCATGTCGTGAAATTCGTAAAGTCATCCTTACAGGAAGTTGACAAACCTTACAGGAAGTCTGACTACAGTCACCGGAAATGGTCATACTGCGTGAATGGGGGTGGAAATGTCGTCGAGTCGTCACGACTCGACACGAGTTGACACGACTCGTTACTGCTAGAAGACGACTCGACTTTATGGCTAGAAACGCGCTTGCAGACAAAAGAAATAAAACAAGAAGCCATGCAATGTATACCTCGTTCTGTAAATTTGTGCAGGCAAGTGATACGTTTTAACGAAACGCGTGTGCAGGGAACAAAACTGTGCATCCAAACAAAAAGCCATGCAATGTATACCTCGTTCTGTAAACTTGCACTCGTGCAGACAAGGGATACGTTTTAAATAAACACGTGTGCAGGAAACAAAACTGTGCATCCAAACAGGAAGCCATGCAATGTATACTTCGTTCTTAAACGTCTGCAGACGAGTGATACTTTTTAAGCGAAAACCCGTCAACAAATCAAACCACAAACGCACACAACGAAAAGCATGTGCAGACAAAATTAATTTTTAAACTACGCATGCAAATAAAACAAGATCAGAACCCACGCACGCAAAGTATACTTCGTTCTATAAACTTCTTCAGACAAGTTATTATATGTTTTAGCAGCGAAACGCGTGTGCAAGAAACGAAGCTAAGGATCCAATCGAGACAAGAAGCCATGCAATATATACTTCGTTCTTCACACTTTTGCGAAAGAGGTATACATTGCATGGCTTCTGTTTTATTTCTTTTGTCTGCAAGCGCGTTTCTAGCCATAAAGTCGAGTCGTCTTCTAGCAGTAACGAGTCGTGTCAACTCGTGTCGAGTCGTGACGACTCGACGACATTTCCACCCCCATTCACGCAGTATGACCATTTCCGGTGACTGTAGTCAGACTTCCTGTAAGGTTTGTCAACTTCCTGTAAGGATGACTTTACGAATTTCACGACATGACTTTTGCCAAGACGACTTGTCTATACATAGGGACGACTCGACACACTTTGAGTGTATTGGACATGAGTGGAGCAACTGAGACATTCGTCCGACTACGACCTTGAGGGGCAGAAGCGTTTGTGAGCAACAACTACGACTTTTGGATTTCATTTTTTCACAGAGCGTACGAATTAACTGAATGTGGTTCTTCTCGAGAAGTTTTCAAAGTAAGCCACAAATGACAGGCGTAGTGCGCTTGTGAAGCAGCACAACATAATTTGTTTCCTAGCAACCATACCATAGAGAGGGAGTTTAAGAAATCCACGACGGCAACAGCAACGGCAATGCACACGCGTGTACATGTCTTTACCGTCTTCTGAAAAAGACAACATGAAACGACCAAATTCTGCGTTGTCTGGAGTATCTGAACGATGACGGCTGATTTTTTAAATTTATTTCACGAATTTACTGCTGCGTTCCATATTCAATGGCGAGATTTGACAGTGAGAAACAAACTAAGCGACGATAGGATATAGTGAGATTCCTAGGTAATTTTAATCGACGTTGTCCTGGCGGCGTCGCCTTCGTGGTTTCTTTAACTCCCTAATGTATACGGTAATATTCTTGACGATCACTTCCGTTTTAAACCCAACGTCAAATGGTATACACTGGCTTCATAGTTAAATGAGCACTCCTTCTCCACACTCGCACCCTCTGCCCCTCCCTCTCCAACACACACCGCACACATACACACACAAGCTATGCGACGCTGATTTCCCTTTCGTAAACGGTCGATGCCATTTTCGGAAACGATCGCTGCCATCATTGGAAACCAAGCCTTTCAGAATGAACGATGCCATATCTCCTTTAGTATACGCCTGGACAAGGTAGAAACTGCTATAATTTGTTGATGGAGTAAATGCACTCACCAAATGCTTAATTGTTCATATTCACACTGGTTTGCTTGCGGTTAGCTCTTATTGGATGTTTGGGGCAACTCTATTATTAATGAAAGTAATTTGTCCCATAGTAGCAACTGAGTGATAACGTTCATTAATGCAAGTGCGGCCGTAACACTACCTGAACAGAGACCTGAAACCAATTTCAGACTCTGAGCGGGATTCGAACCCACGACCTCTGCGCTCCCGGTGCAGTGCTCTCCCAACTGAGCTATCAAAGCCACATGAGAGCTATTATGGGACAAATTACTTTCATCTTAACTGTACTTGGGCCAAGTCTAAACGTCCCCATATAAAGGCTAACCCATATCCGACCGCTCTCAGCTCAGAGCCTGAAATTTTTTTCAGGTCTCTGTTCAAGTAGTGTTACGGCCGCGCCTGCATTAATGACCGTTATCTATTATTGTTTTAAGAATGTCACGTTTTATAATAAATTTTGCAGAGATTTTGGCGGATCAACCTGGTAGTGTAGTGGTATAAGAGGGATGTTAGGAAACAGAGGTTCCTTGCAAGGTGGTTACTTGCAAATTTTCCTTTTTCTTTAATTTAGTAGAGAAAAATTCGTTTACAGTTAAAAAATTTTTTAAGTGTCGCGAAAATGGCATCGACCGTTTACGAGAGGGAAATGCGCTATGGCGACACCTACTTCACTTCAAAAATCAATAATGGGACTGATTAATAACTTTATTTACACATGTTTTCTTCGGATAAACCATTAAAATATTTATAATAAATGTATTGTGCGGGAAAAGAGTTGATATGCTCCGAGTATATATAACCGGGTGCAATAGGCGATAAGGAGTTGTGGAGAGGTTTTCGATTGACTTCCGGAAGAAAATGTTTCACTGAGATCTACGATTGCTTTGACGTATCTCGGAAATAGTGTTTTGACAAATGACATGCAACAAAGAACTTTTTTGCCTTGTCAATCGACCTTAACGCATGCTTTCACGCCCTTGGTATTGTAAAAAGTCTGTGAATCACAGTAGCTATTAATGAACATTTCCTTTCAAAGCAAGGGACCGTTTCTTTTCAATGCGCAAATATTACGGAAACCTAGAGAAAGTCAAGGATACTTTCTTCTGAATGCGCATATTTTACAGGAAAACTAGAGAAAAATCTCCAGTGTATAATCTTACCAAAAGCGACCTTCGTTTACAAAAACCCCATACCAGATTCTTTCAATTCAATCATCCAGGCTTATAAAACGACGCTCGCGGCAGAGTTTATCTTCATGGAGATAGGCCCAGTTTACAGTTATTACTCAATACACTGTGAGAATCAGTTTATGACTATGGTCTGAGTTTGCCGGTTAAACAGCTCCAGTGTAATGCTGCTTAAAAAGGCGGGGATGGAGTTGAATCTGGTCAAGTAGGTCTCTATTTGATCCGCTAACTGAGAAGAGAAATCTGTAGCCAGTAGCATCATTTCACCCTTAGCACTGCTCTGAAAAACAAGAACAAGAGTCAAAATTGATAAAAAGACTGAAAAGTGCAACTACCGTAAATCCTCTATCAAGCACCCCCTCCCCCTTCAAAAGTCCTTCAAATAAGCCCACCCCCCTTGAAAAGTGCTTAAAATAAATAAGCCCGGGGAGGGGGGAGGGGGCTAAATAGATAGAGGATTTACGGGATACGTAATTTGCCAGAAACAACCACAAATGGTTTTCAGTATTTTTGTATTGAAACTTATTTTACAACGGGAGGTTCTAAAAATTAACCTGCCAGCTCGCCGAGTGCCCGATTCTTATGGTCAAACCAGAAGTTATTTTGCCCGGAATTTTTCAATGTTGCGGCTTTATGTTCTTATATCGGCTTACGGTTTGCTTTAAAGCAACTTGCACCTCTGAATTATTTTATTATTATTAATTATTTATTATTAATTCAATGTACTCGAACAAGTTTTAAGTAACGTTTTAGTTTCACAAGTTCGGGTTTCATAATGAAATAATGTCAGTGAGAGAATAATTTCCCTGTTAGCTGTAGGGCCCTATGATCTACTGTTTAAAACAAATTTGCTCTCACAACTTCCTTCAATGAGTTGACGGGTTATAAGGCCTTCCATAGTTATTATCCAATAGGCCATTTCCGAGATTCCTCGTGCCTCTGTTTCAAAGCGAGTCTACGTGCAAAACCATTCTTATGAAAATGAAACTGCATGCAGAACTCATCATCATAAGAAAGGTTTCGCACTTAGACTCGTTTTGAAACAGAGAACTCGGAAATGCCCTATTATAAGATGAACACTGGCGCTCACAATCTCTTGTTACCACGTAAATGAGACGTCATCAGTATACGTCATGTAACTTAGCAACACCTCTTGGAAAAACGCGCGCGCGCCCGTCGACCACACCAGAGTCAGTCATCACAAGCAGTTGACTGGAGATGAACTGAAAGTCACGTAGTCGTAGAACTTACTTCAAATAACAGATCATCTGTGGATCTCTCAGCATACATGGACTGAAGCCGATACTGATTATCTCGTATTACGTCGATCTTGAATCCTGTCAACGCATAACAAGCCTCGCGAAACTCTTGAATCTTCTTCTTGAACACCTAAAAAGAAAATGTCACGTAAGACGTTCCTACGTTGGCACTGTGTCACACAACTTGTGTTACAGTTTTGTTATGACATAAGTTGTGTCAGTGAAGAACTCTAATAAAAACGCTAGATGTGTTGAGTTCTTCAACTGGCCAATATAAAATGTCTACAGCAGACATGACAACTGAAATGTGTTTAAAATGGATAAGAAGAACTTAAAGATAGTTCCAAGTGCCTGGTAAGACCGGGTTTTCACCGGGACACAAGCAAAAGCACACGCATAACCAACCACACAGTAGTCAAGACACACAAAACAAGCATAAACAGAACAAAAACTTTCGTTTTGTTTGTTCTTGTGCTCATATCAAGTGAGAACTTTCTGCTGTAAGCATATAAGCATTAGCGAAAGTTCGCCATCTTGTTTTACTGTATCGAAGAGGTAGGGAACCGAAAATAAGGCAATTATCCATTCTGCGCATGCTCAGTCAGGTACTTAAGCTTGTGTTGTGGACGTTCGCACTACACTTGTGCATATGCTTGTGTTTATGTCGTAATGAAAGCCAGGCTTAAGAGGCCTCCTTAAGGGTTTGAAATACAGAAAGTACGCACTGTCTGTGCTGTACTACAGTAAACTCAAACCTGTAAAACTCACCAAAGATGCCTGTAAAGCAAAGACAAATCACAATGTATCGCAGGAAAATAGCATCAGTGCAAGGGAACATTTCACAGGTTTTAACACTGACATGAATCCCTAACATGGTTATCGTACCTCTTTTAATCGCTGATTTTTCATCTCTGCTGATGAGAGCTGAGCTTTGAAATCTGCCAAGAAAATCGCACAAAATCAGAATGAAATTCTCTTTCAGACTTGCATGGAATGAACACCAGTGGTAACTGTAAGACCTACCAAACATACCTAACAAACGATATGGAATATTTATACCTAACACAGATGTACAAGACAATACTTAGAAGGTATGTTGGTCCGACAAGCTCACCAGGGAATGACAAAATAGTGAAGGGAAAGGAATTAAGAAGGGCGCTATTAAAGGAGCTCAGTCGAAGGATTTTGAGCTATTTTGGCAACGTACAAAATTACCCTTAAATTGAAGAAAACCTGAAACTAACAGTTTACTAAGATAGAAAAGCGCCAAAGAGATAATAATAAACCATAAAGGAACAAGGATGGTTAAGGATGGAGAAGATTAACACGGATTACAAACAACAAACTCTTCAGCATCCGCAAACCATGACGCAGATCAAAGGAGACCTGCATTAAGACTGACCTTCCACTTGCTTCACCACACTTGGTCCGACCTCAGGACTGAGCTTGCTAAGAACACTGACATCCTCCAGGCTGCAGCCTCCCTCTTCTAGAAGCTGCAGTCTCCTCCTAAGAGAGTCATTCTCCTTTCTCAGTTTTTCTAGCTCCTCTCCACGCTGCTGTTTGGCGATGCTGGATGGATTCATTGACAGATGGACGATCTTGGTTTTGGTAGGATCGTAGTAACCCTGATAACAATCGCGTAAAACTGCAGTTAGTTCGAGTAGAGTGTATGTAACGTCACTTGGTAACCAGTCCGACGGAACCTTCGAACTCAATTAAGGTGGCTGAGCACAGTTTTAGCGCGCGCTTTTGCTGATGCAATTTAGCACGTGCACAAGGATTTCAAAAAACAAACATGCCGTCAATAGAGCGGTCATTTTATTTGCTCAACACCCGCACTATCTGTAATATTTTTCT